>JAOALB010000259.1:0-45406 GCA_025331125.1 Mycogone perniciosa
ATCCCTGACCTCTCTGTCAACATAAACCCACGAACCTCGGTTTATCCCTTGAGAATCAACCCGGATCGTCACATATAAGGTGTCTATACTATACTATTAACTTTATACTAGTAAGGCGCAATTATTATTTAGCCTTTAATATATAGTAAAGTTTAATAGGCTTAGGCAATTATTGTAAGAGGTGTAAGTATATTAGGTTTTAACTGTAGAGTAAAGGTAAAATATAAGGTTATAAATAATATAGCCGACTAATATATAGCAGGAGCCTTCTATTAGTGTCTTCCTCTAATTATATAAAGTTAATATCCTACTGTATTTAAATATATTAAACTTTTTTCTTTTTTTTTTACTTATCCCTTTTTCCCTTTATTAATATTTAACTGCCTTATTCTATATATTTACTTAAACTTTTAATATACTATTACCTTTTTAAAACCTAATATCCTATTATCGCTAAAACTTAAATTTATAGCTATATTAAAGATAAATACAATTACTTTACCTATATATTATACTTACTACTAAAGTAATAATTCTTTAGCAATTAACTATATATTAGCTGTAGAAAGATATTAGCGCAGCAGGCAAATTAATTGTTAATAGCGCTATTTGCGGCTTTATATTTTAAATCTCTAGTTTAATTTAATATCTTTAACTCTAGTTATTGAATTAAAGACTAAACCAGGCAATAATAAAGGTATTTTGCAGGATATTAAGCATGCTTTAATACATTTAATATAAGCTATTAAGTTTAAAATTAAATAGGATAACGATAATACTACCTTAAAGGCATTAATTTAATATAAGTCACTTTTTCTCTAAGCCACTTATTACAAATATTACTAGGATACAAGTTATCTATAATCTAAAGGCTAATATTACCAGACTTCTTAACAATCAGTCAGTTATCAATTAGTACTGATTACTAATTAATACTAATAGTATATCAGTATTACTAAGCTTTTAATTAATCAATTAGTATTAATTAGTAGTTATATAATTATATTTCTTAAAACCAGTTTGGATTAATATCGGGCCGCGTAGGCTTAACCCCTCCGGGTATAGCAATAAAAACAAATTAGGAATATACCTTAACCTAACTGCGAAGTACTCGTTCCTTATAATTATCTAAGAAGAGGTTAACGTTAAAAGCCAGGCATTAATTAAACCGATTTATTTTTTATCTTAAATTAATTTTTTTTTAATTTTATTACAATAGCTTTATTATTTAATACAGTTAAAACCTGAGTTAGTTTAGGGTGGCTAGAGCCTGACATTACAAGATCTTATATATAATAACCATAAACTAAACCTTATATAATAGCTTCTTGCCTCTTTGGCATAATATTATTACTATCCTAACCCCCTAGTTCCTGTACTATAGTAGCACTGTTAGCTATATATATTTAGCCTTATATCTAGTACCCTATCATCTTTAAATATTTATAGATTGTAGAGATATATTGTATAATTTAGCCTTGCATTATAAAATTGCCGCATTAAATATTGCCTCTGCTTGGAATTTCTTAATATAGCTGGTACTAAACCATATAACGTAACAATATATCACGTAACATACATATACATATAGCCCCACTTTGCTGATAAGCTAATTAATCAGTATTAGTAAACCTCTAATCAATCAATCAGTAATCAGTAAGGGCCTTATCAATTAGTACTGATTGTTGAGAAGTCTGAATGTTACCTTACTGTATTAGGGGCACGGTCAGAGGTTTGTGACCACTTGAAAGAAATCCTCGCTGAGGATAAAACTGCCTTGCAGGTAGTAGATAACGTGTTTCCTCAATACAAGTTACTTTTTTCTAGTGCTCGCACAATTTGCTTACAAAATCCTACAGGCATTAAAGGGAGAACACAAACTCGAGGCTAATAACCATACTTCGGCTGCATCTATAGCTGTATCCGGAGAAGGTAATATAAATCCCAGACTCTGCAGTCTTCCTTACCTACTAAATTGCTAACGTTAAAGAATAGAAGCCTCTAAACTATATTATCCTTAAGCGCAATATAATAACCCTCGCTGAAGTGAAACTAAATAACACTACCCTTAAGTTACGGCCAATCAACAGCAAAGTATGTCGCCTGCTAAGAACTTATAGAGAAAGAAATGCAGGCTTTATCAGACCTCGCATAATATAGATCTGCGGAAATGGCGCAGGACTGCTGCTTCTTAAAAAGAAACCATGTCATATATAACCAAAAGGGGCTATAATACTTTAAAGATTCTGCGTCTTGAATTGGTTTTATGCAAAGGCGGAACTCTTCGGTTTATAGCGAATATAGAGCTTTTACTTAAGGATATTTAAGGGATCTAAAACCGCTATAAGGCTAGGGAGCTTATAATCCGGGGGGTTAGGAGGGAAATATAAGACCTTTTATCTAGCTCTTTTTAGATTAGCATATCCCTATTAGATCAAGCTGCTTGTCTTTATTATTATCTGTATAATATATATAATAGTAATCCCCTTTTATTAACGCTAGGAAAACGATCTAATCTAATAATTTAAAGATTCTCCTTAAATTCCTTTAAGCCTTTCCTAAAGCGCCTATCGCTTATAACCTAAGGCCGATTTTTTAAGATAATACCATTTCTAATATTAAATTCGCCTCTAACCTCCTTTACCTCTTTAAGCCGCTCTATAATATATATAGCGGGATCCTTTACTTTAATAATTATAGTTAATAGTATAAGTTATATTATATTTAACAGCTAGGAAGATTTATAGCTGGGTTACTAATACTGGCACTAGATTTCTAAGCACTAGGTAGCCGATACTAGTTAGGTTTTATGCCGGGTTCCAGCTGCTAGTATAATAAATAGCTAGCTATATTTTAGCTAGTAAGACCAGAGGCTAGCCAGAATACTAAACCTAAATAAACTATCTATATAATAGTATATAAAAGCAATTATATTATAACAGTAATCAATTAATAGTAAGCGATAAGTATAAAGATAGCTTTAGGATTAAGTAATTAAAGAATATAGTTTTCTAGCTAAATAAGTAAAATAACTGCTATTAAAATATATAAAGGTTAGCGGCAATAGTATTATTAAAGCCTTTATATAAAGTAATAAAAGGATAATTAAAAGGGTAACTAAAACCTATTGCAATAAATTATAATAGTTATCCTTTTATTTATACCTTTATACCCTATTATATATAATATATAGGCCTTAAGCAAGGGATCCCTGCCTTTATAATTTAATTAATAATAGTACTTGAATATTTAGTTCTTGTATATTATATAGGTATTATCGCAGTAAAAAAAACTATTTTTATTTCTATACTACTTTACTAGTAACTTGCATTATTTTATATATAAATATATTTATAGACCTTATACTACTTTAATATTTATTTATCCCTATATTTAGCCTTTAAATAAGAAAAAAATAATAGCAGATATAAAAGCTAATAAAGTGCAGATAAAGTTACTTAAGCTATAATAATCATATTTTAAATTGCCTGTAATATAATATATTAAGGCTTTTTAGTATGTTATATTATATTTAAAAGTAAACCTCTATAAGCAGATCTAAGTATCTGTTAAATATTAAAGGCTAATAGGCGCGGATATTTTAATATATGCAGTTAACTTAATATATAAGTAAAGGACTAGGCTATATAATAAATCTATATATTGGCCTTTTTTTATTTAAGCGCTAGCTTAAATGTAATAGCTGCCGTTAACGTTTACTGTTTAGCTTATATACAATATTAGCTTATATTAATTAAACTATACTGCAGGTAACTTAAACTATAAGGCTAGGCTATTAACGCTGGCTATATAAATTAATATATAGTTTATTAGTGAATTAAAATTAAAGATCCTTTAATTAATACTAACTCTTTATTTTTATATAGTAATATAATATTAATAAAAAAAGGATACTGTATAGGCTTTTAGGAGTTATAATAAATTTAAGAAACACTTATATATACTAGCTAAAGTCGCCTTTTAATTTAGCCGCTAGGTATTAATAAATTGTATTATATTATATAATACTAATAAATATAGCTTAAACTTTTACTATAGTAATATAATCTAACAGTATTGCTCTTTAAAGGGATTTTTAAAATATAATAATAAAAGTAAATAATATCATTTAAGGCAAGATTAATATAGCTGTATTAACCTAAAAAAACCAGGTAAAAGTTTTAATAATTCCTACCTAAAAAAATAAATATAAATCCTTTAGCTGTATTATTTTTTAAATATCCTTAAAAGAGATTTCCACTATTAAACTAAACTGCTTTAAGGCTAAGGGTTTTATATAAAGGGATAAAGGTATACTTCCTTTTAGTTATATTTATTACAGTTTGCGAATAGAAAGCAGCAATCTTGTGTTATTTTTATAGATTTATACTGTATAGGGTTTACAGCACTTATTTCTTACTCTTTATATTCTTAGTAAATGCTGTTCTCTGCTATTAACCAGTTATAACTTACTTTAGGCTAGCTTTATAAAGTTATTATTAAAGATTAACCTGGCTAAAAGTATAGGGTAGGCTTAAAAATAATAGATCTAATATAGCAAAGTCTAAAGCTATCTGTCTTTAAAGTTTATAAGATAATTGTAACTAGAACTATAATAATGCTATATAATAAGATATACGCTGCATTCTCCCACTATACCTTAGGTCTTTTAATTATCTTTTAACAGTAATTCTTTATAGCGATTAAAAACCTTTAAGTAGGCCTTTAATATCGGCAAATTAAAATCTTTGGCTTTACTTTTATATGTTTGTCTTTTAATAATATTTTTAATAGGCAGTAAGCAAGAAGTAACTTACCTTAAGTTAATGCATTATCTATTATTACCTGCAATATAATATTATTGCTAATAGCCGGGTTAAGCTTTAATTAAGCTATTAAAGGGGCATTATTAGAGTCGGACTTTAAAGCCTATATAATACTATTATGATTATTAAGCTTAGCCTTTGGCTTAGTTATTGCGTTAAAGGCATTAAGTTAAACTAGAAAGCCTAAAGGCGATACTGTAAATAGCTATATTTAGGGTTAATTTACTAGCTATACTATTATATTTCTCTAGCCTCCGGTATATAGATAGGGAACTATTAGACTAGAGTTAAGTATAATGTATATACTACGCTTACTCTGCTTAGCTTTATATAGAGTTAGCAATTACTTTATAAATAGTTACGTTATACAGTATAGGGCTTATAATATAGTTAGCCTTTTAGTAGGTATATAAAGTAAGTAAAGAAAACTGGCAGCTTTTCCTATTATTGTTTGCAATCCAAAACGTTTAAATAAAATGCCTTTTAACTTAACTTATATTAATTATTTTATAAATTATTTAAACCCTTTAAAGTTAAAACCTATAGTTATATATAAAAGAAACTATTTTTATAGCATTTAACTTTTAAACTTTATCCTTTAGTATAATAGACCCTTTATATTTCTTATATTACACTATACTTATTATATTTATAATAAATATATTTACTTTTATCCTTTATAGCTTTTAAGTCTATCTTTAAACTATTAAAGGCTTTAGACTGCTTAAAGCTTGCCAGCTTTTAAGTATTAAGTATAGCCTTAAATTCTTAATCCTTATTATAAGCCAGATTACTATATCCTTTAAAACTAGGATTAGATTCTTTATCCTCACTTTTATTAAAAGTAACGTTTAGTTAGTCTATTTATTTAGTTTAATTGTATTTTTAAATATAATTCGCTAGGTAAATAGGCTAAGATTTAGGTACTTTCTTTATTGCTGACAATTATAATATACTTAGGCAGGCGGTTCTTAATACTTAAGGCAGTATACATTTAAGCCGATTTTATTAGCTATTACCTTAGCAACTTATATTAGTCTCTTTCCTAATAGTGTTATCCTTAAAGCTAAACGGCTAATATTAGGCAGCATTACTGTTTTAGCATTTACTGGCTTATTCTGTATTTATATAGTATATAAGTAGATAGTGTTTTTTCTAGAGAAGCGCCTTTATTTTTAAAAGCTATTATATATATACTAGATTGCAGGTTATCTTTTCCTTTAAGTTCTCTTTACTTTTAGTATTATTATAGCCTGTACTTTAAGAGAGGTATATGCCGATATTTAAGGGCTTATTTTAATATTAAAGTGTAATATATTATCAGTAAATTATCTATACCTTAAGGGGAGAATTTCTAATAATTTCTAATATTTTAAATTATCTTTACTGCCTATAGCCTTTATAATCTTTCTACTAAACTATAGCTTATAATAAACTGCTAAAGTAGTTTATTATAGCTTTATATAAAGTTGAATTTTAATATATTTGTAAATAATATAAAGCTTAGGCTGCAGGGTTAAAATAAGAAAAAGAGTTAAGACTTTTTTTTTTAAAAAAATTACTATTTACAACTAGTATATATCTATATATAAAAGCCTTATTTAGGTAAAAGGTCTATAAAAGCCAAGGGCCTAGGCCTCTATTCGCTATATTTCGCTAAATAAAGGAAAATTTACTAGATTTATTTTATTATCTCTATTTATTATATTAAAAGTCTCTCTATTTATAGGTCTTATTTTATATATTAAATATAGTCTATATATAGAACCACTTTTTAATATACCCTTAATCTAAAAGTACAGCCAGTTAAAAGTTTCTATTATATCTAAAACATTTCCTAGTATAAGTTAATCGTTTATCTTTATTATAGGGTTAAGTAAGTAAAGGTTAATGTATACTCTGTATTTATTAAAGCTTAAACCAGGTAGTAATAGTTTTATACCTCTTTTATAGCCTTAAAGTTATACTATATATACTGTATAGTAGTCGCTTCCTGCCTTAGCCTTTAAAGTATATACTTTTCCTTTTTTACTATTAATTAGCTATAGTTAAATTTAGTGTTAGTTTTTAATAGTTTTATTTACTATGAATTTAATAAATACTAATAAGGTGCGCTTAAAGATAGCAGCATTTAAATTTAAAGCCTTTTTTTTATAGTATTAACTAATACTAAGGAAACTATAATACTATAAAGCAGAAAATATATATTACTTTATATTGGCGTTATTACCTGCTAGCTATTAGCTTTAGGGATAAGCTCTCTATAATGCTTAAAAACCTTTGACCTAGCATCTAATACCGCCAAAATAAAGTTACTTAGTCTTAAAGTTATAGATTCGCCCACTAAAAGTTAAGGAATAACTTACTATTTATTGCTGCCTATAAGCTATAATTATTACTATTATAATTTATTTTAAACTTAGTCTTTAATATTAAGTACTGTAAATAAGGTATAGGGTTAACTTTAATGCAGTATTATAAATAAATATTTATAGGATTAATATATTTGCTTAATAATAATTTATTAAGTAAAACGTTAAGCTATACTGCAGAACTATTATACTAATTCTAAATCTTTTTATAAAATTCAGCCCTTTCTGCCCTAAACATTATAGTAAAGGTAAAATAGAAAGGTAATATTAAAATAGAAGTTTAACTAAGCGCTTATAATATAGGTAGATGTTGCTGAAGTATAGATAGTGTTAGTGTTAAAATAAAATAAAATATTTCTTTTTATACTTTAAAGGTAAAAATTAAACGGAAAGGTTCCGCTAATATTATATAAGTAGATAATATATAAAGACTAGGATATATCTTAATGCTAGGAAAGCGAGGTGCGACCTATAGGCTGTATATATAAAATAGCAACTAAAGATAAATATAATTGTAATAAAGTTATATATACTTCTTACCTTTCTATCCCTAAGCCTCTTCTACTAAGTATATAAAGGGTTTAAACCGATATACCTATTACCTGTAGTAAAATTAGTTTCGGTTATCTAGCTATTTACTTGTATATTTGCCTGTTTTTTGCGCAAACGCATAAAAGAACCTAACTAGCGTAATAAAGCTAATTTTAGGTTTATTTGCAAGTATAGTCGGAAAAAGAGTAGGATAAAATCCTGACAGCCTTATAACTATATAACGCTAAGCTTTTACTTTTTTTTATTATATAGTTAAGTCTTATATATCTACTTTATAGCTAATAAGATTATATATAACTTCTCTCTTTTACTATAAACACTAGCGCTACTATAACCTAGGTAATATTAATATAGTTTCTATAAACCTATAATTTAGTATAGCTGTTATAAATAAATTGCTAGCTTTTCTAAATTTATAAACTAAAATACTATAATAATAAAGGATATAGTAATAACTTAACAGTAAAAAAGGCATTATAAAATTTAATATTATAAATTTTAATAACCTTATATTTTATAAATATAAAATGGGATTATATAAATAAAGCTTACAGTTATTAGATTTAAAATATAAAGTTACAAGTCACGCAACCCCTTAAACTAATATAATTATCTCTTTTAGATTAAATGCATTAAATAATAAAAACTAAAATAAAGGCAGCGATTAATATTTATTAATATATAAAAAGTATATACTTATACAGTAGTATATTATATATTATAGCTTATAGGTTAAATTATTTCTCTCTTATAATTACCAATTATTAGCATTAATAGCTTATAAAATACTTAATTATGTTTCTATTACCAATACCTAATATAATAAATCCCTAAATCGATCGATTTTATTTTTATAGAAACCCTTTAGCTGTATAAAATAGTTAAATTGCTTAAATACCTATTACAGCTTTTCTTTATTTTCAGCAATCTCCTTTAATACTGCTTATCTATTATAATAGCGTTTCGATACCTAAGTATTATACTTGCGTTTCTTATCTATTTCTCTTAATACCCGTAAACGGCCTATAAGAACCAGAAGCAATATCTGGTTTCCTGGCAGGATTATATAAAGTTATTATACTTTTATTTTATTATAAGTCTGTAGTTAGCTGTAAAGGCTACCCGGCTAAAAGTTTAAGCTTATTAGAGTAATCGTTTAATCCCGATTTTTAAATACTGTTCCTAAAGGTTAATAAAGCCTAAAAGGTCCGGCTTATCTCGCTTAATAGTGGTTATAGTAAAGGCTAGATAATATAAGTCTGTCTAAACTTGCAATTAGTTATTTATATATTATGTCTAGTGCTATCTACTTTAATTTAGGATTAAGCAGAAAGTTAATATTTATATTAAGGGTGCCTTTTACTATATATATTAATATATATAAAATATACTTTAACTGTTAAAAGATAAAGCAGAATTTAACTTTTAAGTAAAAGTTAACTTTAATTAGTTTATAAATTCAAGAAACAGAAAGTAATAGGAAGAAATAAAATAAAAGATAAAAGCTAATATATATTAAAAGTTTTAAAGTGCAAGTATAAACTAGAAATGGCTTTTTATCCTAGAACTGATTTCTCTGTTATAAAGTAGCTTCTAGATATATAAAAGCAATAAAACCCTTTATATAGATATAGACTGGAAGATAATAAAAAAGCTTCTTGCCGAGCCGGCAATAGCCTTGCCAGGGGGTATCTTTACTCTATCAGTAATTAAAGAGTCTAGTAGTAGCTTGGCTATTAATATTACTATATTAATAATCAGGTTAAATTACTAATAGTTTATTGTCTGAGTTTAGGAAGCTAATACTATACTTAATATATAAAGCTACTTAAATAATAATATATAATATAGCGAGAATACTTAGGCTATTTATAAGATTCGGTTAAAATAGTTTAATTAGGATAGCTATGCCTATATAATTTGTTTATCCTCTATAATAGAAATAAATAATACTTTTACTGTTAATAATAAATTAAATTACTATTATAAAAATACTATAGATTTAACTACCTAATAATATCTAATATATTATAAGAGGCTAACATTTAATCTTAATTACAGTAAAAGCTAATAAAATAATCTAGTGTACTAATAATAACTGGGCGGAGTAACTTAAAGCTTAAATAACCAGGGACAAAAGCCAGCAAATCAGTATAATCTTTACAGTGAGCATTAAAAAAGTAAAAGCCAGGATCCAGTTAGTATCTTTATTCTTAGCTGCCCTTGCTAGCCAGGAGAATATAGTTTTATTTAAGGTATAAAAAAGAAATAGGAATATATATAAAGTTTAAGAGAGCCTGTAAAAGTATAAATAAGAAATAATAAAAGTATTAAGCGCTTTTTTATAAATTCTAGCTAGGGAAAAAGGTTTAGAAAAAGGATAGTTAATATTAGTTATAGTCTTTTAATTCTTTTACGCTAAAGCTTTAACAATAACTACCTACTCCAGTATTGGATTCTTTTACTTTTAAAGGCTTTAAGTAAAAGCAATTAAAAAGAGGGAAGTATATATCTAGTTTCGCGTTATTATACTAAAAAAAGCATAAAAGTATAATTAAGTCCGCTATCTATGTATTCTCTTAATAATCCAGGCCTGCCTGCCTTAACTATATTCTAAAATACTATATAGTCCTATTTTATAATATTTCCTACTGCGCAAACGCCTTATATATATAACTCCCTGCTTAAACTATATATATTATAAACTATATATTATTTACTAACAGTCGCTAGTATTTAAAGCTTATATATCTATTGCCTGCTAAAGGAGTATAAAAGCTACTGCTAGGATAATATTAAAAGTATTACGCGAGAAAAAGCTAATAGCCTTATATAGGCCACTTATAGCGGCAGTGCTGTACTTAAAGGCTATTTTACTAACCCAGGGACAGTTATTGTAAAGGCCGATATATATAGCGGAGAGGGCAAGCAATGCATATATAACGTATAGCATTATAGTACCGATAGTAAGCAGCCTAGTTTACGGCATTGGCAGTATTATTAAATAAAGAGCCTGGCAGAAATAGAACTTATATAGGAATATTACTAACCTATAAGGCAAAGTGGCCAGTGTTATCAAGCCTGTAATATAGACTTGCAATGTAGTAGATAAGTTGTAACTCCTCGACTAAATATAAACGCGATATAGGAGGTATATAAGCTTTTAAAGACAGGAAGCGGAAGATACCAGTCCTCTGCCATCTACTAACAGCTGCCCTAATCTCAGGTATCTATAAAAGGTCAGGTTTATTTAAAGTTATTCTATTTATATCCGAGAGCTTACGATTATTATATAGACAGCGGACGTTATATATAGTGAATTTATCGCTAAAGGTTAGTAATATAAGTTATTAGTCCACTTCTGCTTACATTTATAAAACTATATATTAACTATTAAAGAAAAGCCTTATCGCATTATATATATCGATATTTACTGGAATACAGATTAGCTCGGAAAAGGTGTAAAGTAATTTGCACTTTATATACAATTTGCAATTTATTTATTAACGCTTAGCGGCTCTAGCTAAAAGGGCAACTTTAACTAGTATATATATATATTTCTCAAGCTTTATTATATATCTTAAAGCCTATACAATCTCCTCCTTCTAATTCTGCTCTTTTACGCTCCTTATTATATTCCTTATTTATATATTTTCTTATAGGTTAGTATTATTATTAGCAGGCTAACTTAAAGGCTATTCTATAAGTATTGAGTATTTTATCTTTAGCAGCTAAAGTATTACCTGCTGCTTACAGTATAAAGTGGTAAGATTTTATTTTATTTTATTTCCTTCTATATATATAGTATATGTTTTAGTTGGTTTTAGTTTATATATTAAAAAATTGCGTATATTGAAGATATAGCTAGAGTTGTGGGATCCTAGGTCTGCGATAGCGTGTAATAGTTATATAATAGCGGTAGTGCGGGTTTTCTAAGGGCTTTATTTGTTTTACTAGTGGAATATAGATAGGCGCTGGTTTATTATAGAAACGGCATTCTAGATTATATCCTAAGAGGATAGGTAATAGTGTTTGCTTTAAGTAAAGGCATTGCGGTATCTTTAATATCGTTAAAGTAGCAATAAGTAATAGCATTATACTTTTATATATTAAAGGTATAGAGATTAATAGTTAATGATTTTTCTATGTTATTAACGATAATGTCGGAGGGGGAAAAGGAGTAATAGCTGTATATAAAGGCTAGGCAAGAGAGGCTAGATAAAGAAAAAAAGGCAATAATAGGGTAGATTTAGTCTTGAAAGGAGAGGATAAGTGCTAATTGCTTGCCTTAATAGATATTATTCTTAAACCAACTTTATATTTACTAGGGCGCTTAATAGCGGCGATTTCGCTATCTAGGTTAGTTAAGAATCTAGGGTGCTTGGATTGTATATATTGAAGGGAAAACTGATTAAGTTATAAATTATATCTGCTAAAAGGCAGTCTTTAATATAAAGACTAAAAAGTATATATATTAAAGCTATAGAATTTATTGCCTTATATATAGTATTTATATAGTATAATAAATACTGCATTTATAGTAGATATAAATATTTTTACTTATATTATAAAGTAATAGAGATTATTAGTTACTAGTAGTTATAGGGGTAGGTCTTTATAGGTCTATGTCTAGATATATAATTAGGTATAATATAATAAAGCGGTATAATTAGGGTATAGATAATATTTTAGGTGCTTAGGATATATCGGATACATTAAATAGTAATAGTAATAGTAGAGTTTTAGCTATTTATCTAGGTTTAAGTCTAAACTTATTAAAGACAATTTGCGATTTATTAAGGGTAACGCGTAAATTAATAGAGGTATAAAGCGGTAGTTCTTTTAAATTTTTGCTATTTTCCCTTTTAGTGGCTCTATATATAATTAAGAAACAGGTAATGCCTATTTATTAACTGTTAAGGCTTCCGCTTATATGCCTACCTTATATTATTAAAAATAATCCCTATAGCTTAAGGCCACCAAATAAATAATACCCGTTTTATAACTTTTAGACAAGCTATATAAGGCCAGAAATAGACAAGTCTACTTTATATACTAAAAGGATTTTCAGCTAAAAGGATATTTAGTATTTATTACTAGGTCGATATATTAAGTCGGTAATAACCTGAAGGTATAACTAATCCGATAGTTAATGTCCCTATAGTCTAATCTAGAACGCGCAAAAGATATCGAACTAACAGACGCGTCGGGATTCTGCTTACAAGTAGTGGTATATACCTTACTACTGCACGCTAATAGCCTGTTCTAAAGATCAGAGTTGCTGCCAGAGACGATGAGCCTGATTGGCCTGCAGGCAGATTAAGCCTTTCCTATTTTATTTATCTTTATCCAATTCCGGGCGATACAACTTTATATAGGTCAATAATATCGCATACCGATACATATATATATATAGTATATAACGCAATTTAATTAACCTGTATTATTTATATACTGTATACAACTAATTTTTATATATAAATAAAAACTTATATTATTAATCGATATTAATTCTGTCTACTACTAGAAACCCTAACCCTTAAAATTAATACCTTAATTTTAAGGTCAAAGATATTAATTAACATAATAATTAATACAGCTTATAAAATATTAAATATAGTAAATATTATAATATAAATACTTTAAAATTGAATTGTTTAATAGGAGCTGAAATGTATTTAAATTAATGTAAAGGTAGTAATATAATGCATTTATACTTATAGTAATAAAATATATTATAAAAATAACTTTTCCTTTTACTAATAAATAAAGTAAAGATATGAATTATATATTAAATAAACTTGTTTAAACTGAAGAAATATTTGAAATAAATAAAGATATTAAACCTTTTTAATTATATATATTAATAATTATAAACATTAATTAATATTAATACTTTTATTGAAAGTAATAACCCATACGTTTAAATAAAACTAAATAAACCTACTTTTTGAAAATTTTAAAAGTATTATTAATATTATTTTAAATTTAAAGTAATATTTGAATAAACTTCAACTTATAAGAATGTTTCTCTAATAATATATTATTTAATAAACATATATTACCTTTTTATTATTATAGATTTAATATTAAAGAATTTATTAAAACCTTTGTTTTATATATTTATATTTTACATAAAGCCTTAAAAATAATTTTATTTAATTCAAATATTTGATTTATATTTAAGGTTTAAAAATAACGTTTATAATAATACTAAACTTTCTTTAAATAATTTTTGATTTATTACTTGAAACCTTATAATAAAGTTAAATAATTAAATATAAAAGTCAATATTATTTTAAATAGGTTATAAGTCTTTATTCAAATAATTCAATACATTCATTATTATTTATAAAGTTTACTTAAGATAGTTAAATGTTTAAAATACTAAAACCACTATTATTCTTTATTAATTATAGTCTTTATTTATATTAAAAGGTTAATCCTTTAAACTTTAATTCACTAAACCTATTTATTGTTTATAAAAGGATTTTCTTAATGTAAATATTATATTTAAATATCTTAAATAACTTCTGAATTTATTAAAAGCCTTTATAATATTATTTATTATTTAATATAAAAGTATAGTTAATATATTAAAAGATAATTAAGATTGATCTATGGTTAATAGAAAATTGTAGTTAGAAGTTAAATATATTAAAATAAACTATTTAATATAAAAAGGATAATAAATAAATAAGCCTATATAAAATCTTTAATATATACCTTTAAATCTTTTAACTTAAGCTTTTTAATTATATTTATATTTTCTTTATATTTTATTACTTTTTCGTTAAACTATAAATAGTTAATAAACTAAATTAATAAATATATATATCAAACCAAAATACTACAAATAAATACTAAAATACAAATATATAAAAATAAATCTGTAAAGGAATAATAAAATAAGTAAAGTTATAGAAAAATAAGGGTTTAAGAAAATATTTAATAGCTATAATAAAAATAGTTTCTATTACAATATAACTTAAAAATACTATATATTAAACTAATAATTTAATTTTATACTTTTAAATCATATTTCTATAGACTTTAACTTTATTTAAAATATACTAAAAATATTACTTTCATTTATTACTTTATATACTATAATAATTACTATACTATTATTTTTTGTAAAGTAATAGAAAAATATATACTTTTATAGTTTATATAATATCTTTAAAAAGTAAACCTTTTTAAATCTTATTAAATAATTTAAAAAACTTAACAACCTTTTATATTTTATTTAAAAATAATTTTCTATACTTTTTTAAAAAAGAGTTAAATTAACATAAACCTTTAACTATTAAACATTCTCTTTAACTTTAATTAATCTTGTTTTATTATAATACCTTTATTATAAATTTAGCCTTTATATCATGAAAGTATAAAAATTTCACTTTAATAAAATTAAAAGATATTATATTCTTTACTTTTTACTTCAATATTTTATTAAACATTTATTATGTAAGTGTAGTGATTCTTTAAATAAACCATTTTATCCTAAATATTATAATCTTATTAATATATTTAAAGTATAATTATTAATCTTTAAATTAATAGATTATATTAAAATATTCTATTAATATTATAAAAGACATAAAAGACTTATATATTATATTTTATTTAAAAGTAAAGGTTTATAAATTCATTTTGATTTCTTTATTAATAAAAGCAGTTTCATTATTTATAAATATCTTCCTATATTCTATAAATTAAATCAATTATATATATTATTCAAAGTATAAGATTAAAATTCTTTATAGTAATATTAAAAGCTTTAAAAATATTAAGATTAAATAAACCTTTAATCTTCTTTTATTCAAAGTCATGTCAAAATTATAAATAAAATAAATAATAACGTTTATAGCTATTTTTTTAAAAAAGGCTTTAAAGTTTTACTTTAAAAACAGTTTATATTTTAATATAAATAGAGAAGCGTTTTTAATAAATAATCTTTTAAATCTTTTCTTTATATATCATAATAATACAATAAATGGAAAAGTATTATAATTTATATAATTAAGTTTCATAAATTTAAAAAGAATTTTAACTTTAATATTTTGAAAGGGGAAAAGGTAAAGTTTGAATTTAAAATGTCTTTTAAAAGCTTTATAATAAATGTTTTAATAATAGAATATATATAATATAGGGAAATAATTAATATATTATTTATATAAAATATAACCCTCTTTAAATAAACTATAGCCTTTTTAATTTCTTTTTTTTTAATTATTTTATTTTATAATCTTTGAAGACTTTATAAATATTTAATGTTTTCTTTTATTCTTTTATTATATTAAATATTTTTCAAAACAGTAATTTATTTTTTAAAGTTTACAATACTTTTATTATTATTTATAAAAAGAGGGGTTATCATTAATTTATAACATTATATTATTTAATTATATTATCTAATATTTTCTTTATTTTACTTAATATTTATATAGTAAAGATTATTATAATAAAGGTTAAATAAATTATTTTATTATCTTTATTTCTTTATAAAATTATATTAATTTTTATATTTGTTTTGGTTTATTAATTATATATACCTTTAAAAACAATTCAATATATATATATATATATTAATATTAGGTTAAGTAGGCTAAGGACCTACTACTTATTAGCGCTTATTAGCGCTAAGGAGCTCTTATCTACTTATATAGCAGATACTAGCTAATATATATATCGCGTAAGCGATATATTAGACTATATAGGCGCTTATAATATATACATTTTATATTTTCTTTTATATTAGCTATATATATATATTGTAAAGCTATTATAGTATATTTATTACTAGAATTAAGCTTTATTCCTATTTCTCTTTATACTTTATATAGCTATACTGCGCTTTGCAATAATTATAAGCCTAAGTAGTAATTATTAGAGTTACTAGAAACTTCCTTTAATATTATATTTTTACCTTTACTTTTTTCCTCTACCTTTAAGCTCTTAAAGCTACCTTTTATAATAAATAATATAAGAGATATTACCTTTATAAAGCTGGATTTAATAGTCTAGTTAATTAAATAGATTACTATTCTAAATAACTATATAACTATTGTAAGGATTTAGAATAAAGTTAATTTTAATTTCTTTAATTAAAATAACAACTATTTCCCTGCTTTAAAGCCATTTACTTTAATTAAAGTAAAAGAAACTGCTTTAAAAGTATTTAAAAAAGAAGTTATTTCAGTAAATATCTTTATTTACTATAATAGTCTACTTTATAAGTATTAATATACTATTACCTTATATATTAAAAAAAGGAAGGCTAAGGCAGTAATCTTTAAGTAAATATAAAAAATAGTTAATACCTATATTTATATTTTAATTTTTATAGACTTTGAAGCTATAACTTAAACTATAGCTTTAGCCTTTACTGCTATTAAAATAATTAATAAAAATAATAAAAACTTAAATATTAAGTTTATTATTTATTAAATTATAAAGATATTTAAAAAATAATTAACTTTTTGCGAGGATATAATATATAAAGAAGTATAGATTTTATATAAATATATTTTATATAATATAGAGTATAGGAATTTAAGGTTAAAAGTATAGTATATAAACTAGGCGCGTATTTATATAAATATAGTAAAGTATAAGCTTTTTAAAGTTATAGGAATAGCTACTTAAAAGGCTTTCCTAAAAGCTATTAAAGTATACTATACCCTAAACTTTACTTTATACTACCTATATTATATAAACAGTTAAATTAAAAGCAGTAAAACTATTAAAATCTTTTCTTTAAATTAATTTAGTTAACTTTTCTTAAATAATATATAAAATATAGAGAATTATATTTATAGACTTTATATAATACTTAATAACTGCTTAAATAAAGCTATAGTAAATAATACTATATATTTAAAAGCTTTTACTAGAAAAGAATACCTATATAAATAAAAAAGGTATAATTTACCTTTAAAGGACTATAATATACTATTCGCTGCGCTTAAAGGAAAACCTAATAAAAAAGGGAAATATATCTTTAACCTGTAATAAACTGCAGAAATTTATACTTGCCTTTAAAAAGATAAATAATATATACTTTGCAATAAATTTAATAAAAAGGGTATTAACTTTATAGCCTTAGCTTAAAGAGGTATAGCTTTAACTGTTATAGCTACTTTAATCTCCTGAAATCTAATTAATAAAGAAAATGCAAGCCTTATAGTATATATAATAAATATATTAATATATACTAATATATAAAATACACTTTACTGCCTTTTTTAAAGCACTCTCTTTAATACCTATAATACTATTTATTTAGTAAATAATAGGAATTACTTTATTCTTAGCTTTTTTATTTTAAGTATAGAAAATAATTATGTTAAAGTAAAAGGAGCTAGGTATCCTATAGCTAAAAGAGGACGCTGCTTATTAAAGGATACTCTTTATAATCTATATTAAAAGGCAGCGCGCTTGGTAAAGCTTATGGATGTAGCTGTGGTTGAAGGATTTTACGTTGATATTATGTCTTTGTTAAAGCTTTGAAAAGCAGGAATATGGCTTATAGGGTGCAATAACACGCTTTGCACTAATATAGCAAATTTGAATACTATTATAGGGAAGGTAGAGTATATTGTTTGTTTGTTTGTTTCATTATTTATGTCTATTAAGTAAGCTAGTTATATAAATCCTTTATAGGCAATAAGATATTAAAAGCTGGCGGCTTGCGCTACTGTTTACTGAGTTTTAATTTATAAAGGAAAAAGGGTTAATCTAGGTAGTATTAATCTGTTTCTGTTAAGGGAGGGCTATAAAGGTCCGCTTCTTTTATTAGTTTCTAGAAGGCTTTGCTTTTTATAGGTCTAAGTAGGTAAAAGAAGGGGGTTTCTTTTAAAGGGATATTTAAAAGGAAAGGCTTAACTATTCTATATTCCGCAAAATAGCTTTATCTCTTTAGTTTACTGTATTTGCAAATAGACTTTCTATTATACTTAAAGCGTTTATAATATTCTTAGAAGTCTTTATATCTTGATTTTTCTGCTAAAAGCCTATAGAGGATAGGGTATAAAAGTTTAAGTTTTAAGGGGGAAGCTAGGGCCTTAAGCCTTTATTATTTATAGCCCTTTAAGGTCCTGCTAAGCTAGTTTTATTCCTTTAGCTCTATAATCTTTTCTTTAGTTTATTTTTTAATATATATAATTATAGCCTAATTTTATAATGCAGTAAAGAAGGCTGCGCTTTACTTAGCTAAATAGTTGGTTTATTTATTACTTATAATATCTTTATATTTTAAAATTTATAAAATAAAAGTTTTATAAAGTAAGATACTTTATACTAGTTTCTAAAAGTATATATATACTTTTTATATAAAAGGTGGGGGCTTATTAAGCAGCCTATTAATAACTAATAAATTATTTAAGAAAAGGTAAACTATTTAAATTATATAGTCTTCCTTTATATATTTAGCTACTAGCTTTATAGCCTTTAAGGCAGCCTATACTTTTATATTATAGACCTTTATATTATTAAAGCGCCTAGTATTTATAGTTACTTTACTTTATAATAAATAACTGCTTTTTAGCTTATATTCCCTTAAATTTAAGACCTATTAAAGTAGGCTAGGATTAAATAAAAGGGGAGGGATTTAATTATCTTTAAGTATTTCTTTACTGCAGTTAATTTGCCTATACCTTTTAAGTTAAGACTAAAGAGGATATATAAAGACTTTTTAGTAAAGAGTTTAGGTTTAATAGTTTTACTAATTAGGGCGGCAGTGCATTAAAGTCTAGTCTATAGCAGTTAAAGAGAGAGTTTTTTATTAATATATTAATTGATTAGGTAGTCTTAATTTAATCCCGTGAACTTTACTATATACTTAAGTTAGGCCTAGGCTAAGGCAATACTAGCTATAAGGACCTTTAACCTTTTATATAAAATAAGGATATTTATAGTCTTTTAGACTAAAAGGACTGCTTTTACTGCAGTTTTAAAGGCTTTATTTATTTTATTTACTAAGCTAGATACTTTTATATTTACCTATTTAATAAAGTTAACTTATAATTATTATTTATACTTTAACTATTATACTTTTATCCTATATAGGGTAATAAAGAGGATATAAGCTTTTATAGTTTATATAATAGCTTTAAAGGGTAAGCCTTTTTAAGTTTTATTAAGTAATTTAAAGAAATTAAAGACTTTATATACTTTACTTATAAATATTTTTATATACTTTTTAAAAAAAAGCTTTAAATTAAAGTAAACCTTTAACTACTAAATATCCTTTTTAAGCTAAATTAGTTTTCCTTTTATTATAATACCTTTATTATATATTTAGCCTTTTATATAATAAAAGTATAGCAGTTTAGCTTTAATATAGTTAAAGGATACTATATTTTCTGCTTTTTACTTTAATATTTTATTAAATGCTTATTATATAAAGGTAACTGTTTTTTAAATAAACCTTCCTATTATAAATATAATAATATTATTAGTATATTTAAAGTAAAATTATTAGTCTTTAAGCTAAAGGATTAAGTTAAAGTATAATATTAATATAATAAAGGAGATAAAGGACCTTTATAAAGCACTGCATTTAAAGGTAAAGTTTAGTAAATTAATCCTATCTTTTTTATAGATAAAAGCAGTTCTATTATTTATAAAAGACTTTACTTATTTTATAAACTAAATAGGCTAGCTTTATTACTTAAACTATAAAACTAGTTTATTCTTTATAATAATATTAAAGGCTTTAAAGATATTAACGGTAAATAAAGTTATAACCTCCCTTTTACTTAAAGTAACTTTAATATTATAAATTAGGCAGGTAATTAAGTTTATAGCTGCTTTTTTAAAGAGGGCCTTAAAGTACTACTTTAAAAGGATTTTATATTTAAGTGCTAAAAGGGATAGCCTTTTAGCAAATAGCCTTTTAAAGCCTTTTTTTATATAAAATAATAGTAAAATAAGCCTAAAGGCTTTATAGGTTATATAGTTAAGCGTATTAAGCTTAAATATAATAGTAACTTTAATGTTTTTAAAGGGGAAAGGGTTATATTTTAGTTTAAGGTAACCTTTAAAGAGGTTTATAATAAACTCTTTAATAGTAGGCTATATATAGTATAGAAAGGTAACTAATATACTATCTGCTCTAGGTATAGTATTCCCTGCTTTAATTATAGCCTTTTTTGCCTTTTTTTATAATTGTTTTATTTTATAGTATTTAAAGGTTCTTTAGTATTTAAGGTTTTTAAAGGTTTTTAATATCTTTTTTAGCTCTATTTTATTATAATAAATATTTTTTAAAGAAGGCTGTTTACTCTTTAAAGTTTAAAATACTCTTACTGCTATTTACTAAAAGGGGGGGTTAGAAATAGTCTATAGCTTTACACTATTTAACTACCTATTAAATGCCTTTACTTAAATTAACTTTAGCTATATTTTTATTTTAATAGTTATATTTTTTATATCTAATAGTATTATATAGTATTTTTTTTACTTTAGTTTATTTATTAGTTTTAAAGGGTACTGTAATATAAGCTAAGTAGGCTATCTAATAGTCTTTATTTTATTAAAGGGCACTGTATTTATTCTAGTATCCTTTTTTACCTATTAACTATATATAGTCTGTAAAAAGTCTTTAAAGTACTTATATAGCTTTATTTAAATCTATTTTAATTCAATTAATTATATTTACCTTTAAAAGGAGCTAGATATATATATATATTAACTAGCTAAACTTTTATTGGCTTTTAAAGGGGATATATTTCTTTTTTATATTAGCTATTAGCTTAATAAAGCTTAAAAGTATAGTAGTAATTATATAATAATTTAAGCTTATATTTAAGTTTTTTATAATAGTTATTAATATAAGGCAATTTAAGAAAATAAAGTTAATATATTTTCCAGAATCCTTTATAAAGGTATCTATAAAGGCTAGGATTAAGTTATACCTATCTGCCTATTTAGCTAGTCTATTGCCTGCAGTATTTAAAGCTTGGCCTAGTTACTATATTTAGTATAATATATTAAAATCTCCTGTAATAATTAAGTTTAAAGGGGGCTGGCCTTAACTTTTAAGGGTTTTTATTATAGTATTAAAGGAAGCCTTATAATAAATATTAGCGATAATATAGCTGCTGACTTTTGCCTAGCAGATGCAATTACTTTTTAATTTTAAAGGTAAACGTTATTAGTATAGTAGATTTAGTGATTTTTTAATATATATAAAGATAAAGGGTTTAGTCTCCCTTTAATTGTTAAGTAGGTTAAATACTTAAAAGTTAAAGTAATATTTTATTTATCTTTTAAATAATATAATATCTTAGCGAGTTTATAGCTTTTAAATAAATATAATATTAAAACTGTCTTTTTAGGCTAGTAAAAGGGCTGTATTATAATACTATCTTTATTTTCTTATATTAGCCTAGAAGATTTTTAGGCTAAAGTTTTTTTAGCGGTTTTAATAGGGTTTATTGTTTATAAATTAAACTTATAGGGTTTATCTCTTTTAAAGGATTCCCTTAAAGTATTATTTATAAAGTCGTTTAAATTAATAACCTTTATTATAAAATAGGCTAGTAAACTTTCCTTTAATAAGCTATTAAGGATATTTATTAAGTTAATTTTATTTTAAAGGGGCTTTATTATAAAGGCAAGGGGTATTATTTTGCTTAAAGGGAGGGGTCCTTAAATTTAAGCCTTGGGAGCAGTAAAAGATCTGGCTAGGGCGGCCTAAAGAGCTCCTTTACTGGGTAAACTTAGACTAGGCTTAAAGGCAAAGGGGGCAAAGTTCTTTTTCTAGAATTCCTAGGTCTTAAGTTCTTTAATACTTTTAAGTTATTTTTTAATAGTATATACTTTTATACTATTTTTAATAGTTAGGTATATATAATAGCTTAAAGTATTAAATTAATAAAGTTTAAGGCAGTTAATATATTAAATAAAGTTATTACAGTTTTTATTTTTATTAGTATATTAAAAGGCAGGTTTACTATACTTTTTATAGTATATAGTTTTAATATACCTTTAAGGATTATAAAAGCTAAGGCATTTATTATATTAAATTACCTATACCTTTCAGGTTTAAAGCTTTACTAAGGCTAAGCAGTTAAAGAGTTTAAAGCCTGTTTTAACTTCCTTTTTAAAGGAAATAAAGTAATAGTAAATATTAATAGTCTCGCTAAAAAGGGCCTTTTAATAAAAAACTAAAGGTTCTTTAAACTTAATACTCCTTTAAGCTTTAATTAAAACTAGTATATTAATAGGGAAGGTACTTAAAGTATTAATATAGTTTTTAAGAATACTTTATATAAGAAAACTCCTTTATATATATACTTCCTTAATCTTTAAGCTACTGGCCTTTATAGTTTAAGTTAAAATAAAAATCTTTTTTTTAATATCTTTTATTTTAGTTTAAAGTATAAATTTAAACTTTACTTTTTAAAAATGAATAATATTTTTACTTTTAAAGTTACTAATTTTAATAACCTTGTACTTAATACTAATAGCAATAATCTTATTTTAGCTATAGTTTAAAGGGATTTAAAGGAAAATCTTATTATTAGTTTTTAAAGTAATCTTTATTTATTTTTATTTATTTTTATAAGTAATAAAGGCTAGCCTGCTATTACTTTAAAAGGAAAGTTTATTTCTATATCTTTATATTAAAGAGTTTTTATTTATACCTATAGCTATAATTATAGCCTATATAATATATTTTAGGCTATTAGCTAGTAAAGGGGTTCCTGCACTAGTTTTATTTAAAGGCTAAGGCTTAATTTACTATTATTTATTATTTTAGTGGGGCTTTTTATTAATTAATTAAATAGTTAATAGTTAGGCAGGAGGAAGGTTTCTGCCTGATTTTTTAGGGTCTATAAAGGCCTTTAAGGAAAAAAGGTTTTTAAAAGTATTAGAGAGGGCTTTATTTACTAGTATAGCTGCTAAAAGATAATGCTTTTTTTAATATTTAGCTAGACAGTTATTAATAGCTTAGGCTATTAAAAGTAATATTTCCTGCCTAGCCCTTTAAATTAAGTTAATTTGTTTAATGTGCATAAAGATTTTAAGTGCTGTATTTAATTGCTTTCTGTTTATAAAGGCAGGGGCTTCTATTAGCCTGCTTTAAAAGGAGAAAAGGAGGCCTTTTAAGTCCCTTTTAAGAAAAGAGAGATGCTAGGTTTTAAATTGGAATAAAAATTAAGTCTCAGGATATTAGTTTCGATATATTTATCGTTAATGCAGCGTTTTTTAAGTGTAAGTAAAAGGACTATGGTCTCCCTTTGCCTTAGGAGCGAAGGAGTGCCCTCTTTCTCGAGTTACTAGAGTACTGCCTACTTAGCGGCAGTAAGGTTTAATTATCCCTAGTTTACTTAAAGTCTAATAGCGTTCGCTATCTTTTTTTAAATGCTTAGCAGGGGCAAGAGAGTGTTATTGGATTTATTTTCTTAATAGCTAATTAAGAGGTTATAGAATTTTTAGTGAGTAGGCATTTAAAAGGTAGGGTACCTATAGGTATAAAAGGGAAGCTTAAAGGTAAAGTATAGGTATAATCTTCTGTTTCTTTAATATAAACCCCTATTACTTTATATTGCCTTTATCCCTAAGTATACTATCCTAAGCAGTATAACTACTTTATTCCTTTTTCCCTGCGTAGACTACTATATCTATATAATATTAAGAAGAAGGAGAAGACTGATATATAACCTACTAACATTATACAATAGCTTAAAGCAGCTCTGGCACCTATAATTAGGATATTTAGGCCTAGAAGCGCTTAAGGTACTAGTAAAGAATACAAGGAATATACATATTAAGGGAATTACGTAAATAGAGTATAAAGCCTATGCTTTTATATATACGAAACAGGTTATCTCTCACAGAATATCTAAGAGATAAGTATTAAAACTGTTCTTTAAAGTATACTAGGATTTTCAGGATTATCCTTATAGTTATAATAGGGATAATTAGCTTTTAATACTTAAAGAAAAATATACTTTATAGTTATATGTACGCCCTTTATTAAATATAAAATAGGATGCTGTTTTTAATGCTTTTTTAACTTTATAAATATAGTAAAAATGCAATATAATATTTTAGTGTATTCTTTTAGGTAGGATAACGAGAAAGCTGTAATTGCAGTTAAAGGCTTAATATACTTTTAGATCTAGGTAAACGCAAAAGGAATTATCCTAAAGCTTGCCTTTTCCTATATATATAAGCTAAATAGCGCCTTAAAGCGCGCAGGTTAGGAAGTTATAAATAAATTAATAAAGTTATTGAAAGCTATAAGCCTTTTAATTAATTTATAGCTTAAGAGTATAAAAGCTGCAGTATATATTATTAATATAAGTTTTATATATAGCTTTAATATAATATTATTTATTAGAATATTAAAGTACTAGTTTTGCAATTTCGCGCCCTTTTTAATAAAGGAGCTATCTGTAAACTTATAGCTAAATTAAAGTAGACTTTATATATATAGCTGCTGCGCCTATATACTTAATAGAGAGTATAAAGCTAGCTAAAATAAAAGAGAATTTAAAATAAAGCCTAAAGGCTTAATTAAATATTTTATTAAATATACTGTAAATAATATATATTATATTTAATTACCCTGCTTAGTAAAGGTAATTATTATAAAAGATATATAATTTAATAAAGCTAGCTTTTTTAATAATAAAGAAGAAAATGCAAATAAACTATTTATAGTTAAACTAAATAAACTATTTAATAAAGTTAAAAAAAATAAACTAGAATGTAAACTTTTTTTAATATATATTCCTATAGTAAAAAATACCTTTATAGGTAATATAAAAGAAGAGAGTATACCTTTAAAGGTAGGAATTATATAAAGTATTAAAATTAGCTTAATAAATACTTTAAGTAAACTATTAATGCACTTAAAAAAAACCTTTTAGTCTTTAAATATTAAAGGCTACTTTAAAATAGTTAATCTTTATAAATAAAACTAGCGCATTAATAAAAACCCTATATAATACTT
The DNA here is from genome assembly GCA_025331125.1 of Mycogone perniciosa. Taxonomy (NCBI): domain Eukaryota; kingdom Fungi; phylum Ascomycota; class Sordariomycetes; order Hypocreales; family Hypocreaceae; genus Mycogone; species Mycogone perniciosa. The sequence goes on from JAOALB010000259.1 coordinate 25,725, forward strand.
TTAAAAGCAATTTACCCCTCTTTAAAAAAAAAGAGTTAATAAAAAAATAGCCTTATATATTAAAGGTATCTTACTTAATAAAAAAAGATAAACTGCTATAGTTAAAGGCAGACTAATATATAAAAAACTTGTTTACTTTTATATTAAAAAAGTAAATTTTAAAGGAAAAGTTAATTAATAATTCTTTAAGCAGTAAAGCAGTAGCTAATATTTATAAAAGTATAAGACTTTAAAGGAAATAACCTATAAAAAAGGTTAATAAATATCTTTTAGTATATAAAATTAAAATATATGTTTTAAGTATTACTTTAAAGGATAATAAGCTTAATATATATTTAATAATTATAAAACTTTTTAGTTTAATGCTATATTAACTGCTTTTTAATTAATAAAAGCTAATAAGCAGTAGATTAAAAAGTATAGTAATAGTATTTATTATTTTTAATATAATAATAAATTAAAAAGCTTCCTTTTAAAAAAGTATTACTTTTAATAAATAGACTATTTATTAAAAGGATTTAATAAAACTATTAAAAGACTAGAAATAGTTTATAAAGTATTTATTTAAGGTTAAATTTAAATAAACTACATATAATAAAATTAACTTTTTGCGCGTAAAAGGAACCTAGTAAAAGATATTATATTTAAAGGCAAAAATAAAGCTATTACCTATATATTAAGTTTTTATATATAACTTTAACTAAAATAGAACTCTAAAATACTATAAATTTTAACTTATAGTTTAAAGGGATTTATAGGAATACTTTATAATAAAAAGTATATATATAGCTATATTAATAGTGCGTTTTTTCTATATATTTATTGCTTTAGCAGTAAAATATAACTTTAAGTTAAAGTTATATAATATTAAAAATACTTTTTAATACTTTAAAGGATAAAAATTTAAAACTAGTTATATATAAGCCTTTTAAAGGTTTTAAGCTATTAAATATCTATTTAAAGCTCGCTAAAGCTTTATATAGGCTAAAGGATTTACTAAAATTATAGTTTAATAGATTATCTTTAACCTTATAGAAATAAAGGTTAATTTTAAGTTTTAAAAAGCCTTGCTTTTTCTATAATTAAGCTTAAAAGATTTTTATTATATTTTATATAAATAATATTTTAATTATATATTATTATAACAATAAAGCTTTTTATATTAAGTTACTAAACGCTTTTAAAGTAAAATATAAGCTTTATAGTAAAGGGGGTATATAATAGTTTTTAAATATTAAAATTACTTAAAACTATAAAGAGTATAGGATATACCTCTTTTATAAAGTTTATTTTAAAAAGGTTATAAAATAATTTAAGTTTAATAATAAAATATAACTTCTTATAATTTTAATATTAATTATAAAGTTTAAAAAAGCTATGATATAAGCTATTAAAGTAACTATTAAAATATATTAGGAAAAGGTAAGATTTATACTTTATATAGTTATGATAATAAGGCTAGATATAGTATATAATGCTTTAGCTTTATTGCAGTTTTTAATTAACTTTAATAAAAAGTACTTTAAAGCAGTTAATTAGCTAATTTACTATTTATATATTATAGCGCTTTTTAACTTTTTAATATAAAGGGTAAAGTAAAATATAAGTTTTAACTGCTTTAAGTAATATTTTTTATTAATAATATAAATATTTAAAGATTATTTTAAAAGTATTTTATTATATTTTTTTTAAACTTAATCCTATAAAATACTATATATTAAAATATAGTTAATATATTTATAACTAAAGCACAGTTATTTACCTTTATTTAAGTAGTAAAAAAAGCAATAGGTTTATATTACTTTTTTTAAAAGATAAAATTTAATTTTAATATTAATTAGAATATTAATTATAATAATTAGTTAACTATATATCTTATAATTAAAGAGAATATATAAATTAATACTCGCTTATATTATATTAATATATAAAATATATAGCTTTAATAGGAATATTAAAAAGGATTATTTTTAGTCTTTTATTTTTTTATTAAGTTGATACCTGCTAATAGGCTTATTAAAGCCTTTCTTTAACAGCGCTTTAAATACTTTAAAGTACTATTAAACTTAATAGATATATAGTTACTGGAATAGAATATATAAAAGTATAGGAAACTATTTAATTTTAGCTTAAAGGCTATTTATTATAAAAGGTATATTTTATTACTGCAATAACTAATTATTTAAAGCTTTCTACGCTTAATACGCCTATACGTAAAAGGTATTATTATTACAGCTACTTAAAGCAGCCGCCTTTTTAATATAAATTAAATCCTCCTTTTATAATAAATTAAATTAAAGGTATAATACCTTTTTACATTAAATTACTATTTAATTATATTAGCTTATAAGTATATAAAGAAAAAATAATATATTTACCTAATTATTATCTTTATTAATAGCTTTAAAGAGCTAGTATATAATTAGTATAAGTATTAAATAACTATAAAGTATATAATTAATTAAAGTAATATAGTAAAAGTAAAGAAAAAATATATTAAAAAGTATATTAATAGTTATTACTGAAATAAATAATATACTATTATAAGTAGGTAATAGTAATATACTACAAGAAATCTCTTTTACTAGTAATTGCTGACTTTAAATAACCTTTATAAAAAGGGGATAATAGTATAGCAGTAAAGGTAGTAGCAGGAGCAGTAATAATAAAGGCAGGGGCTAGAGCAGGAGCAGGAGTAGTAATAAAAGCAGTAGGAGTAAGAGGAGGAGCTAATAAGGATACTGCGGCGTATAGTTTAGCGAGGGCTTCCTCGCAATTCCTAGCAAGCTTTAACTCTAGATAAAAGAGAGGCTAAATGACTAGACTAGCCGGCGCAGTAATAGAAACTAGACTAGCTGGAGCAGGAGTTAGTATAGGAGTAGCAGCAGGTATAGCTGCCTAAGGATAATTAATATTATAATAAGCTACCTTTAAAGGGCAACTGCAATTATATTTAATTAAAAAGGTATTTTTATTTTATAATTTTATTATTAATTAATAAAAGTATACTATAAAAAGAATATATAAAAAGTATAATATTTACTAGGGCTATATTAATACTATTAATACTGCTGTTATTAATAATAATAATAATATTAATAATTAAAAAAGAAAAGTAAAAAATAAAGCTAAAAGATAGCTAATATATTTATTTTAGCTGTTTAGAATTAATTTACCTATTTAAAAAGCTTTATTATTTAACTTCCTATTATTATAAATTAATAATAACTATAGTATTTATATCTCTATTACTTTTAATAATAAAATATTAATATATATTTACAATAAAGGAGCTTTTAACTAAATAAAAGAGGCTTTAAAAGCGCAGCTAAACAGTTATAATACTATAAATAGACTAGGATAGCAGTTAATAAAATACTAGGAATAGCTTTATTAACTAGGGGGTATATTAGGTTAAGTAGGTTAAAGACCTACTCTTTATTAGCGCTTATTATCGCTAGGGAGCTTTTATCTGCTTATATAGCAGATATTAGCTGATATATATACTATATAAGCAATATATTAAACTATATAGGCGCTTACAATATATATATTCTATATTTTCCTTTATATTAGCTATATATATATATAGCGAGGCTATTACAGTATATTTATTACTAGAATTAAGCTTTATTCCCATTTCTCTTTATACTCTATATAACTATACCACGCTCTGCAACAATTAATTAATTAAATACCTATAAACTTTTAAAAGGGATATATTTTTTTTATATTGCCTTTTAATTTAATAAAGCATAGAAATATACTATTAATTATATAATAATTTCCATTTATCTTCCAAACGTTTATAATTATTATTAATATAATATAGCTGAAAATTATAAAGTAAATATATTTTTAAAAACTTATATAAAAGTATTTATAAAGTTAAAGATTTAATTATATCTGTCTATTTAGTTAAATAGCTTATTAATTTTAATTTTTAAGGTTTTATTTAATTACTATATTTAATATAATATATAAAGGCGTTTTATTATAATTAACTTTAAAAAGTATTAACTTTACTTTTTAAAGGCTTTTATTATAATATTAAAAGAAACATTATAGTAAACCTTTATAATAATGTTACTATATAAACTCTTATTTAATAAAGATATTTATATTTGAATTTTAACTGTAAAGGCTATTAATAAAATAAATTTGAAAGTTTTTTAATATAGTTTATTAAAGGTAATTAATATATTTAGTATATTTATAGTTTTATTTATTAACTTCTATACAAAAGCTTAATTATTTATTCAATGAATTATTAAATTAAAAAAGTATGAGACTATAAAAGGAAATCAGATAGTTTAGTTTAATCTAATTAATATATATTTACTTTATATATATTACTTTATTTATAAGTTTATAATTATTAAAATATAAAAAAGGTAATTCTTAATTACTTTTAATTATAAGTATTATACTTAAATAATTAATAATACTTTTTGATTATTATATTGTTAGATTATTGTATTATAATTGTATTTAAACTATAGTATTTATAGTTTATTTAAATTATTATTAATATATATATATATATGTAAAGTCTTAACTTCCTTTAAATAAAGTTTATAATTAAAATAAAAGGGCTTTTTAAAGATTATATATTAAATAATAATTATTAACTGTTTGTTATATTAACATTAAAGTGTAATTTCGTTTAATTATTTATAAAGGTATAGATATATTTTAATAGATTTTAAAATAAATATGAAATAATTAAAAAAGGAATTAATTTAAAAGGCTTTTGGTAATTAAGTTATATATATTAATAAAATATAAAGGTCTTAAAAGATAACAATTAAAATGAATTTATTTATATATAATATATTGAAATAAAATAAATAAATAAGGTTTTACATCATTATTCATTTATAAAGATTATTAATAAAAGTTAAAGAATAAAAGAATATTATTTAAAAGGTTATTAATATAATAATAGCAAATATATAAATTATATAATTAATTCTATATACTATAATTGTATTTAAATTGATAATCTACTATTATAACTTTTATTATATTTTTTCTTTTATAAATTAATTGATAAATAAATTATCTAATAATTGAACTGAAAAATATAACTTTAATTTTATTAATTTTATTTTTTAAAATAAATAAATAAAGGTTTATTATATTATAAAAAAGCTTTTTATTTTAAAAAACAGTTTATTAAAACTTAAATAATATATTTTAGTTTTAAGTAAAGAAATTAGAAATAATAAATAAGTGTTAAATATTAAATTATGAAATTTCATTTTTACTTAAACTTTTAATTAAAAACTTTATTTAATTATATATTTAATTAAGACCTAATAGTTTTAAAATTTATTATAATAAAAATCTAAAAAAGGTTTAACCTTTTAATAAAAAGTAAAGAAAACCTTTTATTAAATATCTTTTTATATTTAAATTTTTAAAGATATATAAAAAATGAAAATAGTTATAACATAAAAGAATAAAAAATAATTACACTTTTAAGAAATAATATTTAAGAAAAGAGTATAAAAAGAAAGTTTCTATTATTTTAAAAATAATATAATAAAAACCTATTCAAATAATATTTTATATAACCTTACAATATATATTGTTATAGATTTATTAAAGGCTTAATAAAGGAAGTGAAAAGTAATAATATTATATGTCTATAATACTATTATAGTAATATTATTAAATTTATTTAAATTTAAAATAACTTTTAAAATATAAAAGAAAAGTAATTTTCAAACATTAATAAAAGTTAGAATTTAAGTATATTTCTAATAATATGTTTAAAAACTTTAATATATAAAGAGTTTATTTTAAAAGGTTTATGTAAATATTACTTTAAATTAGAAATAAACTTAATTAAAAAGAAATAAAGTAAATACTACTTTAAATCTATTAAAGGGATAATAACTATATAATTTACAATTAAATTATATAATATATTTAATATATTTAAGAAACTATTAATTTTATCTCTTTAATAAAAATTAAAAAAGTAATTTCAAAAGTCTATTATTATATTATTAGTAATAATAATACATTTAAATAAAAATACTTTACATTTATAATTATTATTAATAATATTAACAGAATATAATTTTAATATAATAATATATAAAATATTTTTATTATTTAAAAGTAACTATTAATATTAAATATTATTAATATTATATAAATAAAAGGATTATTTTAAAAATATTATAGCATTAATTATAATGCAATATTAACGCTTTATTATATAAGCCCCAGTTATATAACTAGGCCCTAATGCATTTTTAGCTATAGCTTTCTGTAAAGCCTTAAGGCTTTCTTGCTCTTTACAGTATAATAATAATATTTGCCTTAGCCTACCTTTCCGTGCTATAATAGTTTATACTATCCTTTAACTCGGCTATACTATCGCGAAGTATATACTTAACTAATTATAAATTCCCTTTAAATCCCCTTTTATTCCTAAACCTACAATAATACCTCTATAGCCTAGCCTTTATCCCTTAAACCTTATATTTATAGGAAATTAATTATAAGCGAGATAAATATAAATACCTTAAACCTTACCCTGCATCCTAACCTAGCTTAATAAATTATAGTTTTAGCTATAAAGTTTACGCCTTTCCTTTTTCCTTTTAAAACCCTATAAAAATCTTATATTAATAGCAACTATATATATTTAATAAATATAATTATTAAAGATAATAATTTTTATTATTAATTTTATTTTTTTAGTTAAGTAATTAAAAAAGGTTTAGTTTAATAAAAAGAATAAAAATAAAGCTTTAAATAGGAAATCTTAAAGTAGGCAGTTAAAAATTAAAACTTTCAAGTATATATTAAAGCTTAGGTTAAAGCTTTAAATATAGCTTTACTATTAAGCCTTAAAAGTAATAACCTATTTAGCTACTACTAGATTAAAGACTTTAAATAATTTAATAATAAATAAAAGGATATTATTAAATATTAATAAAAATATATTAATTAGCGTTTTTAAATTAATATTACTTTTATAGGCAATTAATTAATCATTTTAATTAAATTTAAAAGAGTGCTGTATATTATAAGTCTTTTAAAGGGAAATATATACTGACTATAATAAAGAAATTTTAATACTATTATTAAAAGTTTTAATACCCCCTTTTAAAAGTATTAAAAGACTAATATAGTACTTTTTATTAATTTTAATAAATAATATAAAATAATTAACCTCTTTTAAAAAGTATTACAGTCTTTTAATAACCTATATATATTAAATAAACCTTTTTAAAACTTTATAGTAAAGTTATTTACATTAAGTAGTAAATATAATAAAACAATTAAATAGATAGTAAAGGCCTTAAAAATAAAGGTCCTTTAAAAGTTTACTAATACTACAAAGATTTAAGTAATTAAGTTAAATAAGTTTAACTTTACTAAATAGTATTAACTTTACTAGACTATTTATAGTAAACTTTAAAAGGGCGCCTATTATAATGCCCTCTGCGCTACTTAAATAAGCTAGCGTTAATAAAGCTATTAATAACAGCAGTATTAATATTAATAGCAATATTATTAACGCTAATAAAATAACTAAACCGCTGCTTTAATACTAGCCAGCGATTTAATCTAGCTAAATACTATATATACCCTACTATTTTACTTTTAAATCTTTTGTAAGGAATATATTATTAAAGGACTTTACTTTTACTATAAAAGAGTAGGCTATAGCCTTAATAAATATAATAAAAAAAGTAATTTAATATATATAAAGGCAATTTATATTAAATATAAAATTAAAATCGCTAAATCTAGCTATACTAGCTATACTTTAACCTAGCAGCACTTTAAAGCCAATAATAAAACAGCCTAGTAAAGTATAATAACTAAACCCTAATAGCGCGCTAATATTACCTATAATATTTAAATAACCTATAAATCTAGGCCTTAAATAATATACCCTCTTTAAGTATTAATAAAGATAATAATAATAGCGCTGCCCTATTAACTTTTAATTTATTTTAATTTAGTTAGCTTTATTTATTAAGAACTTAGACTTAATTTATAAATTAAGGAAAAGATTAACCTTTACTAAAAGTTATAAATAAAGGTTAACTGTAAATAAAACTATTATTTTGAAATAAATCTATTACTATCTTTTTAATTAAAAACCCTTTAAACTTAAATTAATAGATAGTAAATCCTATTTAATATAAACTATACTATTTTTTACATATAATATCTATATTAATATAAAAGGTTTAATAAATAATAGCTATATACTTTAAGCTTTTATTAACTGCACTTTTATTAAGTGATTTAGTATTATTACTTAATAACCACTATTTATTAAAAATCTTTTATTTACTAATAAAAGTATAGCTAATAAAGTTTTAGACTTATTTATTATATAAACTATAATCGGCTTTTATAAAAAACTCTGCCTCTTTTTTATTATAAATATCTTTAATAATATACCTATAATCCTTAACCTTTTATAGCTAAGAAAATATAACTTTAATATTAATTAAAAGGAGTTAATTATTACCTTTAAATCCTATTACTATTATAACTACTATCTACCGAAAAGTATAGCTAGCTTTATATAGGTTTTAATAGCAGTTAAAATAAAAAGTAATTTCGCTAAAGCTAATATAAAGTGTATATATTACCAGTAACTAATAGTTAAAGATACTTTAAAAAAAGCAGAGCCTAATTTAATTAAATAAAAAACTATATTATATTAGTAACTATTAATCGAGAATACTTTAAAAGAAATAAACTATAACCCAATTAAAGAGGGGGCCTTTAACCTATATATTCTATAAACCTTAATATTAAATTAAGATTACTATATAACCTATAAGTATAATAGAATAAATAATAAGGAAATATAGGTATAAATAATCTTGAATTAAATATATATAAAGCTACTGCCTGCTTTTATAATTTATAGTTAATAATAAAAAGGGCAACCTTTATGAAAGCTATTACTATTACTTTTTAATATATTACTTTTAGAAACTAAACTAAACTTTAAGATTAAAAGGTATATTTAAATATAATGGATATATAAATAGTAGCAGCTATAAACTTTATTACCTTTTATTAATAATTATATATCTATATAATAAAAGTAATTTAAAAGAAGATTAATTAAACTATTAAAATTAAAAAACTAATACCTATTACTTTATTAAAGCTTTTAAATAAGTTTTTCCGATAAATATTTATCGGATAAAGAGACTATATTAAAGTAAAAATAGTATTATTTAAAGAAATATATAATTTTATTAATAAATACTACTCTTTAATATAATTAAAAAAGATTATAGCCGCTAATTTTAAGAGATTTATAGTAGGAAAACCTAAATTTAGTAAACTGGATATTTTAAAAAAACTGCTATTTTAACTATATAATTTATATAATACTTTCCTATTAAAAACAGTAAATAAACTTCCTTTATAATAGGCCTAAAACTATAAAATTAAAATATGACTAAGAAAAGACCTATTATATTAAAAGAATAAGCTATTTTTACGTAATAAATTATAAGTAATAAAGAAATAATGAAATAATAATTTAGTAAAAACATTTATCTATAAATTATAAATATAATATACTACTCCCTTCCTTTTAGCCGCAAAACTAAAAGGTAGTGTCTATATTTATTAAAATTACTAAAAGTTAAATAATATTACTATTAAAAATTAATACCTACTACTATTAATCTAGGAAACCTTTAATGTTTTAAACTATATAAAGGTATATATAAAACTTAATATTATTTCCGTATATAATAACCTTTATATCGCTAAAAGGGATATATAGAAAACAGCGTTTATTATAAGGTTTAGCCTTTTTAAAATATTAATAATACTTTTTAGCCTTTATAATACACCTATTATATTTTAATACTATATTAACTATACTTCTTATAACCTCTTTAACTATATCTATATAGTATACCTCGATAATGTCTTTATATAGTTATTATATTAAAAGGAGTACTGAAAATATATATATAAAATAATAGCCTGCCTTTAAAACGCTAGCCTTTGGATTAATATTATTAAATGCAAGTTTAAAATAATAACAATAAAATACCTTAGCCTAATTATTACCTTAAAAGGACTAGAAATAAATCCTAAGAAAATTAAGGCTATATTAAACTAGCAATTACTTAAAGGAGTAAAGAACTTATAAAAGTTCTTTAACTTTATATATTTCTATTGCTGTTTTATTTAAAGATACTTAAAAATAGCTATACTATTAAATAAACCTTTAAAGAAAGACTAACTATATACTTAAAGAGAGAAATAGCAGGAAGCCTTTAACTTAATTAAATATACCTTTAAATTAGCTTTAGTTTTAGCCCTCTTTAACTATAATAAATAAACAGTCTTTAAAACTAACGCCTTTAACTAGGCATTAGGCAGTATTCTATTATAGTATAATAAAGAGGGTATTTTATACTTTATTATATTCTTTTCTATAAAGTATAATATTTAAAAATATAACTATAAAATCTATAATAAAGAACTTTTAGCTATTATTAAAGTAATAGAGGAGTAGCGCCTAGAATTAAGAAGCTTATAAGAGTTTAATATTATTATAGACTATAAAAACCTTAAATACTTTACCTTACTAAAAGCCTTAAACTAGTAGTAAATCCAATAATTTAAATTCCTCTTTAACTTTAACTTTTATATTATTTACTAACCTGGCTTTAAGGCTATAAAGCTTAATGCTTTAAATAGAAAAGTAGAAAATAGGCTTATAAAATTAAACCCCTTTAATAACTAAATTAAAAACAGGCAATATATTATTTTCCTGTAAAGTTCTTTTAGCTTTAAAGCTTAAGTAATATTTTAAGAAAAAGTTTTATTAAACATTAAACTGTTTATAAAAGCTGCCCCTATAGTTATAATAATACTGGTAAAAGATAAATTAATTAATAATGTAATTGCAGTAGCGTATAAATAAAATACTATAGCGAGAGAAATAGTAACTGTACGTTAAGACTTTAATATCCACTAATAGCTAAAATAGTTTTACAGAAAACTTTAAATTGCAATAAATAACTGCCAAATAATAAATAATAGAATTTACTATTAAAAGCAGCTCTTTATTCCCTTTAATAATAAGCTTTATATATAAATCCTATTTAAAAACTATTTAAGTAGCCTAGCCAGATCTTTAAGCAGGTTTAAAACTTTAAACTTTATTAGCTAAATATACTAGTAGCTATAGATTTTAAGAGATATTAAAGTATTTATATAAGCCTATAAACTATATATTAAAATAAAGGCCTTATAATCTTTACTATAAAGCTTCCTTTAATTATTATTAGTCTTATTCTATATATAGTTAAATATCTTTATTAACTATATTATACTGCTGCCTAAATCCTGCTACTATAATATTACCTATAAGTATTTATTAGTAATAGTTTACTGCTTTATAAAAATATATTATTTTATATTTATTACTTTACTATTAATAGAGGAGCTAGCTAATGCATTTATTAATAGGATTTACTGCCTTTATAATATATTTAATAATATTATATTAAACTATAGTATATAGTTTATATTAAAATGTTAAAAATAACTTTTAAAGCAATTAAAAGTTATATTAAAATAATTATTAGCCTTTTAGTTTAAAATTAACAGCTAAACTAAAGGAATTAATATAAATATAAAATAATACCTATAAGCTTTTATTAACTTTTATTAGGATAACTAAGCCTATTAGCTTTTATTAGTTAAATTTACTGTAAATAATATAGTATTTAAAACTACTAGTATATTACTGTTTTCTATTAATTATAGTTTTAACCCTCGCTTAAAGATAAAGCTTTTACAGCCTTGCCTGCTAAACCTCTCTACAGTCAAGAAAAGAGAGTTCTTTTACGCTAATACTATTACTAAGCGATTTAAATATATTATTATATAGCTGAAAGCATTTACTAAAGCCTTAAAAAGAAAATATACAGAAAAAGTAAATATACGAAAAAAGGTATAACTAGTTTATACTATTAGGCAGGAAGTCTTTATCGATATACGAAATATAAAGACTAACTGGCTAATAAAAAAGCTAAATAATAAATAGGCAAAGCTTTATATAATAATAAAGGTATACTTATAAGCCTGTACTATTAGTTTACTAAAAGGTATAAAGATTTTCCTAGTTTTATATTACTCCCTTTTACAATTTAAGACAGCTATTTTATTGCGTTTTAGGCAAAAGATAATTAATAAAGCTAAGTGAAGGAATATTTAAAGTAAAATACTGGAAAAAGAAAATAATATAAATAAAGTATAAGAGAAATAGGAGTTTAAAGCGCTTTTAGATTATTATAATAATAATAGATTTTACTACTTTATTAAATAAAAATACTATACTGCTATATAGTAATTAATTAAAGACTTATAAGGCTAAAAAAAGGTAATATAAGACTTTTATAGGGGAAACTTAAAGAAGCTAGGCCTACTGCAATAGGCATTAAAAGGAATTATAAAAAAGGAAAAAAAGGAAATAGCTAGAAAAAAACTAATACCTATAAAGCATTTATTAAAAACTATACTGCGCTAAAGCCTATAACTAAACTATATATTATTAATACTAAAAACTATATAATTTACTTTATTTACCTTTATATTGGAAGTATTAAGATAGATTACCTAGAATTTCGATTTATATAAATAATATAGTTATTTGCGGCCGAATAGCGTAATAAAGAGGGGGGGTACTGTTATGGCATTAACTGTGACGCGATGTTAATGCCCTGTTAGGTGAGCCCCGGTTATATGACCAGGCCCTAATGCGTTCCTAGCTATAGCTTTCTGTAGAGCCTTAGGGCTTTCTCACTCTCTATAGCACAACAACAATATTTGCCTTAACCTACCTTTCTATGCCATAATAGAAAATAAGACTAAATTAATTTATAATATAATTAAAAAATAGATATAATATAAAAGAGTAGTGAAAGTTTTAATATTATAAAGATTTAATATAAAATTTATTAAAACTTTGAAATAAATGTTATATATATTAAAATAAAAAGATTAATAATTATTAATAAGTAGAATAATATGAAAATATAATTAATTGTATTTATTGAAATACTATTTAATTAAATACTTTTATAAACTTTATCATTAATTAAAAATAAAGGTATATTTAAATATATAATACAATAATTAAATAAGTTTAAAGAAAGTTATTATTATTTTAATTCAAGTAATTAATTAAAGAAAATAATTATATTAATATTGTATATTTATAGCCTTAAGACCTTGATTATTCAAATCTTTGTATATTTCTAAAAATAAAATCTAAATAATCTAAGTTAAAATAGGATTATTAAAATAAAAGAAGTTAAAGAAACAATTTATATAATAATTTTGTATAATATAATTAAATTTAAAATTAATATTTTCTTTTAGTATTATTGAAAAGTTAATAGATATTTTAAAAATAAGTTTAATTATAAAGGTATAAACAGTTATTAAAATATAAGTTATATAATAATTTATTTAATTATCTTTAAATTTACTACTTTAAATAAAGTTATTTATTGGTTGATATAAAGTTTTATTAAGTATAGTATTTATAAAAAAGGAATTTAACTTTTTAATATAATTAATAAATAAATAAAGTATAAAAGAATCTTTAAAATAAACATATTATAAAAGGTAAATATAATTTTTATAAAGAGATTACTCAGAAATATTATATATTTAATAAATAAAAGTTAAATAATTATTAAGAAATAAAATGGTAAAGGGTAATAGAACTTAAAGATATTTTAAAAGTTTAATTAAACTAAGTCTTTTAAAGAAATCTTTAAATAAATATAAATAAATTAGTTGAATCAAGGAATAATTTAATTCAATCTTTCTTATTCACCTTATAATTTATAATAGATAATAGTATATTAATGTAATGTATAGGATAAATAAATAAATTAAGAGAAAATAATTATTGTTTGAATTAAAGTAATTAATTAGAAAGAAAGAATTATTGTTAAACTTTATTTTTATAATATTTACAATTATATTATTGACATGATAATATAATACAAAGAATAAGATTAAAAAGGTTAAAACTAAAAAGAAGTTATTATAAGTAAAGTAAAGTAAAATAGTACTATAAGTATTAATTTTGAATAATATAATTAAGTTTAAAATTAACTATTTCTAAATGTTATTTAAAGAGTTTTTAAATATGTTGAAAGTAAATTTAATTATATAATTATAAAGGGTTATTAAAATATAACTTTATAAAAATATTAATTTAATTATTATTAAATTTCCTTTATATTAAATAGTATTTTCTTTTATTTATAAGTAACCTTTAAGAAAGAACCTAGTAAAAGGATTCACTATCATAATTATATAAATTATTTCATGAATAGAAAGATAAATATTAAAAGATTATAAAATTATAACCTTTATAAATAAAGCTTTTTTAAATAGAATATTGATTGATTTTAAAGATTTTAATATATTATTATTATTAAAATATATTTTTAGAACTTTAAATAGTTAAATATATTTATAAATTATATAATCAGGAAAGAATAAAGGTTAATACTTTAAATTAAATTAATATAAATAAAACAGAAATTTGAATATCTATAAACTTTACTGTAAATATAGATATTATAACGCTAATTTATTAATATATGTATTCAAGTATTTAAAAACTTTAAAGAAAAAAAAGAAATTATTCTTTCTTAATTAATTATAGAATATAATAAAAAACTATATTTCTTTTAAATAATATCTATTATCTTTAATAATAAATAAATAAATATAATTGAAAAGTATTATTTAAGTATATATAACTACTATATTTTATTGAAAAGGAACTGATGCTTGAAATATATCTATATATATATAATGACTAAAACAAAATATAGAAACTATAGTTTTCATTAAACTATAAAAGAATAATTAACTAATATAGGGATTAAAAAATATTAAAGATTATTTAATGATAATATATATATAGTTTAATGTAATGAATAATTATAATATTATACTTAAATAGCTATAAAACTATAAATAGAGTAATATCTTAAACAAGAATATAAATTATATTATATTAACTTAAGTTTATTTATTTATCTTTATACTTTTATGCCTTTTTAGTTTTACAATTCCTGAATTAAATAGTTTACCTTTTTAAATAAGTTAATAAAAAAGAATATAAATATACCAAATATATTAACTACCTTTAATTAAACCCTTTTTATATATATTTATAAATGAAAGGAGTAAGTTGTAATAAAGCATTTGCATAATTAATCTATTTAATATTACTATAATAATAATTTAAAGTAAGTTTTAATAATATATAAAAATAATAAAAAAGTATATTATAGATAAAGTAAAATTAAAAATAAAATAATTATTATATAAATTATTAATATCTTTATATTTAATTTATAGTAAATTGATTTCTCTATATTTAAACTCATGTAATTAAACAGTTTTATTTTAATAACTTATATTTATTATTAAATACTTTAAACGATTATTGATTTACTTTATATTAATTATTTTATAATTTAAATAAATATCTAAATTCACATTTAAATAGGATTTAAAGTAAATGTATTTATTGATATTAATAAACTTAAATTATAATATATATTTAAAGTTATAACTTATTAGATTTAAAAATATTAAAGTATTACTTTTCATGTTATTTATATAAAAGCTAGTATTATAGTTTATGTTTTTATTTAATTTTATAAAGCCTTTTTTATTCTTTTTAATTATATTTTAACTAAACGTGATAATTACGTTTAAAAGTTCTTTTTTACCTTTAATTATTTTTGAATCTATTAAAAGAACTATTATTTATATTAAAAAGACCAAACCTTTTTTAAAGTTTTAATAGCTTTTAAGAATATTAATATAATAAATAAAAGTCTTATAAATTATAATATCTTTTATACATATATAACTTTACTTTTGAATATTAATTATATTATTATTTTAACTATAAATAGTATTTATATTAAGGATTACTAATATTATTTTATGTTTTTATTATTAATATAATTTAAACAGTTAACAAAAAGGTTTTGTTTTTTTATACTTAATTGAGTTATATAATAATAACTATTACTATAGTTAAAATTAAAAGTTAAACTTTAAAAGTTAATATAAATATTAAATCTTTATTTATTTATGTAATATTAAAAAAAGTATTAATTGTTTAAAGGAACTATTATTATAATAAATCAAATACTAATACTTTGAAATCTATTAAGTACTATTTATTAATCTTTATTATATTCCCCTTATAAACTATTTAGTTTTTAATCAAATAGTATATATAATATAAAATACTTTATTAAACCTTTTATAATATATTTATTCACTATACTTATATCATTTTAATTTTAAAACTATTGTTTATTATAGTTAATTATCTTTATTAATATTAATATTAATCTTTAATTATTAGTTTTCCAAAAGTATTAACCTTAAGATTATGTTTTAATATTCAAATAATCTTAACATTTTCATTATTTAATATTTATTTAAGTGTTTTTATTATGTTAAATCCTATATTTATAGATGTTTAAATTATTATATTAAATATATAAACGTATTTAAAAATAGACCTTATTATTATTATAAATTATGAAATTAATCTTCACTTTACTTTTATTTCTTTAGAAAATTTATATTTTATTTTAACTAAATAAATATATTTATAGGAACTTACAATATATAATTTATTAAAATAAAGCTTTTATATATATATAATCTATTATTTTATTAAAGCCAATTCTTAGGAATAATATAAATTAAAGTCTTAATATTAAAGGAATATTAAAGTAGTTTTATATATATTAGTTTTTATTTGTAGATATTAATATATTCTTCTTAAAAATTAAAAACCTTTATTTATTCTTTATTGTTTACTTTTAAAAAATATTATTAAATAGTTATTTATTTTTTTATTAAGTATAAAAAATAAATATAAACTTATAATCTTTAACTTTTTATATAAAATCTCTTTATTCTATTTTATAATTATTAAAGCTGTATAAATAAAAAGCCTAATAACTTCTATATAATCTTAAACTATTCTTTAATTTCTTAATACTTCTTATTATACTTTTCTTTTAATAATAAAAATAAAGTTATATTTAAATGTATATTTATAAAACTTTTTAAAAAACCTTTTTTAACTTTAATTTAATTTCTAAAAATTATTAATTTATAAAATAAAATATTTATTATAATATTTCTTTTAAAAGGATTTTGTTATAGAATTAAACAAATAAGCATTAATTTATTAAATTATAAAATTAAAACAATAATAATTAATATCTTAAATAATATATACACTAAAAGTATAAGAAATTCTATTATTTATTATATTATTTATTACTATAGTATTTATTTTGATATTTATATATAGCTTTATAAACATAAATATATAGCTTTTTCAAGGCTTAAAGTAAAAGTCTATATTCTTTTTTATAATATTATATTCTATTTTTTATAAAGGCTAATATTTAGTTTTATATTAAACTAAAGATTATGTTTTTTTATAAATAATATTTAATTTACCTTTTAATTTATTATATTAATATTAGTTATTAAAATTATATTTTAATACTTTTTATTTAGATTTAATATTATTAATATTAAAGTAAAAGGAATAGATTTCTTTTAATTTATTATTATTCTTTCATGTATTCTTCAAAAGTATTTCTTTTAAATAGATTTATTAAAAGGTTTATAATTTAAAGAAAGTATTTAATTTAACATTTTTAACAATTAATTAAGTTAAATAAAAGTTAAACTTTATTTATAATTTTATGATCTTAATACTCTTTAATTATAATAACCTTTTTAATTATTTAATATTATGTTTTATTTTATATAAATATTTTATTTATTTGATAAAGACTTAATAAACATTATTTTTGTTATAAAAATAATAAACTTTAATAATTTAATATTAATAAAGGTTACATTTAATTTTTAGAAGTACCTTAAAGTATTATATGAAGCTTTAAATAGTTTTCTTTTATTAGTATATATAAATCTTGATTTTAATAATATAATATTATTAAAAGGAAATTAAACTATAAATATAAAATAAAATAATAATTATAAACTAATATATTAAAATTATATTATTAAGTCTATAGTATTTATTTCAAGACTATATTATTGTAATATTAATAAGGTTTATTAATTTAATAATATTTTATTATATAGGTTATTTATAATAAAGCATTTTTAACGTTTAATATGTTATACTTTACAAAAAATTAAAAAAGAATTTTATTTACTTTTTAAACCTTATATTAAAACTATAATATTTTATATTATTATATATCTTTTTAAATCTTTCAAACTATCTTTAATAAACTTAATATAAATCTTAATATAACCTTTATTAATAAAGACTTTAAGATAATATAATTAATAAAAAGTATTAAACCTTAAATTATTTTTAATTTCCTTTTATTTCTTATATTTTTAAAAAAACCTTTTAATAAAAATAGAAATATTAAATAGTATATTATTTATAAAATAAATTATCATACTTGCTATATATAATATTAATATTAATTATATAAACTTTATAAATTGCTTTTTAATAATAAAAACAATTAAGTTTTTATTTAATATAATATAAACTTTTATTATTATTTATATATAATATATATATATTTTAATAATAATTGTTTAATTATATTTATCTTTTTATTATTAAATATAATATTAACGTTTTAAAAAAAAGTATGCTTTTAAATTATATTCTATAATAAACCTATAAACAAATAATATTTCTTTTTACTTTAAAATATATAAATATTTAAATAAATATTATATAGTGTATAAGGTTATTTATTTATATATAAACTATAAAGCTTTACTTTTACGGGATTTATAGTTTAATAATAAATATATTATTCAATTAATTTAATTATATTCTAATTTATATTAAGTCTTTATAAATATTTAATACTTTTTATTATCTTAATTATATTAATCTTAATTATTTGTATTTAATCTAAAT
This sequence comes from Mycogone perniciosa, assembly GCA_025331125.1. Taxonomy (NCBI): domain Eukaryota; kingdom Fungi; phylum Ascomycota; class Sordariomycetes; order Hypocreales; family Hypocreaceae; genus Mycogone; species Mycogone perniciosa. The sequence continues at coordinate 44,761 of JAOALB010000259.1, forward strand.
CTCTTTTATAATTTATAAAAGTATATTTTCAATTATAATAATAAAGTTTAATGCTTTAAATTAATTGCTTTTTTCGTCTAGAATCTTTTCATTTATAAACCTTATAAAATTAAAGTTTTTAAAATATAGACTTTAAAGTAATTTAATAAACTATAAAATAAATACTTTATATATAATTACTATATTTAAACGTTTTTATAGTCTTTTTTAAAACGTATTTATAAATAAAAATAAATATTATTTTATATAAAGTTAAATTCGGCCACTTCTGGATGTTCCATTCAACTAGGTATAGATAGGTATCCTTATGTACCTGCTGGTCCATGCATTTAGTCTAAGAAAGCAGAGTCTACATGCAAAAGAGGAAACCGAATATGAGCAATACTGTATCTTGAAGAGAAGAAATGAGAGGAAAATGATTAAGCAGCCCAAAGGAAGCACGTGAGACATCATGTGACTACAAACACCAGAGCTGTGTACTATTCTTTCTGTTCCTCTATTTGCGGTGCGTAAAGTGGTGGACAGAATTGATGTCGACCGATGACACAACTCTTTATTTGTAAGAATCAGTTGCATACAGCACATACATAATACAGGTCAATTGAATCGCGTCATACACCATACATATTGGTATGCGATACATACT
>JAOALB010000260.1:0-44886 GCA_025331125.1 Mycogone perniciosa
GCTAGTCAAGAGGTTGTGAATTTTGGTGAGTAGGCACCCAAAAGGTGGGGTACCTGTAGATGTAGGAGGGAAGCTTGTATATATCTCTAGTAGAGGCAGTAATTTACTAGGATAATTGTTAGGATATAAGTATTAGGGCTCGATATTATAATACTTATAAAGCGAGGAAGATAAACGTCTAAACGGTTAAAAGATTATTATGGTTTGCTAAATTGATAGTTTTGTTTCGCCTGAAAGCCTATTAATTAGCTATGACTAAAATAATAGCTTTATAATAAACCTATATTATTTTAAGTAATTTCTGGTAGAGAGAGGCTATGAATATTTCCAGCCAATCTCTTTATAGGCGTATATGAACAACTAGCAAAACACTGAGTATAAAAGCCTGAATATCTAAGATGGATACTGGAGTGAGCGACTTAAGTTTATTTAAAAGTTTAGAAGTTTACCGCTAAGTTTCCTTAATCCCTTTTTTATTTAGATAGTATATAGTATTGTAAGTAACTGCACCTAATCTAAGTATAAGGCAGAGTACTCGGTATTGTTTAACTCTATATTGAACCTGCTACTAAATGGCAGGCATATTATTTACTGTGGTAAGTATAAGTATAAGATATAGTGGCAGAACTGTCTCTTTAAACCGCGATAAAAAAAGACCTTGCCGCGATATTATTTAAAGGGGCAGGCGCTAATAATTAAAGACCTGCAGCAGCTGAGCTTAAATCTTTGCTTAGGTAAGGAGTAAAATATGTATATTGAGGGCGCTGGAGGATTTTATGTTAGAAATTCTTTTCGCTGAGTGGAAATGACAGGTAATTCTTTTTATAATTATAAGAGAAGAAACTTAGGTTGGCTATTTAACGCTTTAATATATTCCTAGTGTTAATTGATTTTTTCCTTAGGTTGGTGGGATGGTAAGCTGAGTCCCTACCTTTAACTTTTAAAAAGAATGTACTACCTATAGTGTTAGATTGAGGACTCCTGCCGACGATATAAGAGGTCTGTAGACGGCAGCTGTGGTTTCACATAGTGCGATACTCCTTTCACTGCCTGGAGGCTGTGCGGGCTATGTCTTTGGTTTGTTCTTTCCGAGCTCGGCTAATACGAAACTCCCCAGTAATATCCTATTACAGTTCTCGCTAATAAGTGTATATGAAATGTGGGTATAAAAGCAAATAAAAAGAAGTTAAGAAATGTTTCTATTATATAAGGCTTGCGGGCCTAGCTAATATTTGATTATTATTATGTAAGCCGGGATCTACTGTGCCTCGGTGTATTAACTTAAGTTGTATGACCCTATGCGTGATATTCGCCGGCTTGATGAACACCTTGGCCAAGCGGGATTTAAGCACTGCAAGCAAAATTACGCAAAGTCCGCACTGACCCCCCAACTGCTGCTTAATCCAACCGAGCCCAGAGCCGAGAAGAAGTATCAACGCCCCTATAAAAGCAATCATACTTATCAATATTATTAATACTAAAGCCGATCTAGCTATACTTTTTTCGCTAAGGTGTCGAATACGCCTTAAAAGGATTAAGGTTATAATAGCTACACTAAAGTAAGATGCCACTGGGATGCCTTATAAGGATTTAACTCTAGATCCAGTTAACTGCCAGATACTAACCCCAATCATTCTACTGTAAAGAATAATAACCCCTAAAATGACAAGTCTCTTTATTATCTGCAGCAAGGGGTATATAATCTCGATAATCTGCATTATATCAGCAATGATTTTTTAAGCTGTAAGTATAAAAGAATACCTTAACAATACTAATAAAGAGTATAGTAACTCCTTTCTATGCAGTTAGGTATAGATAACTAAGAAAGGCAGGAAGATCTCCTGTTCTAGAAGATCTAAACAAAACAGCTAATATAATCCCAGATATAGAGAGGAGACCGGTAATTAGAACTAAAGCCTAATCTAGATGGGTTTTTTGCTTTTTAGGTAGAATTGTCGAACTAAGGTGCAGGATAAGGAAGGTTGTTGTCCCACTGAATATAATTGCAGCCTTGATAATCTAAGAAGGCATAACTTTAGTCTGCTGATACGCTATATAGAAAATAAATAATTTAAAATAGAATTTAAGTTATTAGAAGTGGGAATATAATAAGTAGGAGAGAGTTAAAGATATATTATAAAAGTAAGCAGATGAAATATATAGAATTTATAAACGACCACCTATAGGTGTTCTAACATTTCTAAGTACATTTATATAAAGATAGGAGGTAATTAAGGAAAATACTGTGTGCAATACTTTAGGGCATGGGAGAAGAGGAAACTAACTGGGATGCAAGTTCGCTGTCGGATAAAAGGACCTGGATCCAGAGAGGACCTGAATCTGTTAGATCCACCCTCTAGACTTAAAGAAACTGCTTTAAGCATAATATTGCTTTTATGGATTATTTTAGGACTAGCAGGGTAAGCCCTTTATACCCACTAACTGGCTCTGTAGGCAGGCGGGCGCCTGCCGTTAGATTAGTTCACCTAAAAAATAAAAGTGGGCATCTATATATAGGTATATAATATAAATACGCTAGCCGCCTTTTGCCCTTTAAACTGCTTATTTCCCAGCGTGCTTGTAATGGCTTTAGCTTAGGTCAGTAAAGGATTATTTATAATTTTTTATATTATGGAGTTCTTAACACAGTATCTGTAAAATAAGCCCTTTAAGGCGCTCTTTAACTAAAAAGAGGCAGTTGAATTCCTTTAAGGCCTGTATATACCGCTAAAATCTAGGAGTAGTTTAGCGGTAAACTGTAAAAAGATTAAGCGACTAACTCAACGCGATATCTATAAAGGGGACTTTCTTTTAACTTCCTTATATAAGAGGCTGACCTTAATACGTTTTGGATACATTTAATTAGTCTATGGCAATATATATTAGAATAAGACAGCCGCAGCAGATTTAAAGCCTTTCTGGAAAAAGCGCTTTAGTATAAATTAAAGTTAAAGCATTAAATTATTCTTTATAGATTTATATCCGTTTTAGTATATTAAAAGTTCAGCCAACTATATTTAATGGAATGCATTAGCGATGAAAATGTTTAGAAATTCCTTAAGCGTACCAATATATTAACCGATTACACTATAGTATATTTATAACTTATCTATAGTAGGAAAAGGAGCACCGACTTTTGTATAAGCCTTTAGCAAGACAGATAAAAATCTAAAGGTCCTGGAGATTGCTTTTAACTTATTGACTATAAGCCTTTGTTTATTCCAGGCATTCTAGATTAAATGTAAGGAGCTTTAAAAAAGATTTTTTTTCCGCTAGCTTATAAACTAATAGTACGTTAGATGGGAAAAACGTTCTTTACTTATAGGAAAAGACTTTAATGCCGTTATAGATTATTTAGTGTCTATTGAAATCAGGAAATGGTTAGAATGCTCCCGTGCTAGATTAACAGCTAAGGCAGTGCTTGAATTTCACCAATCTTTTATATAGGGGGATAACCCCGTTTTATGCTTTACTGGCAGTAAGGGTTATAATTGGGGTGTAGCCAATGCTTAGCTGATAGGAGGACCCGGATGAAAGCGAAAGCTGAAGAAAGGCATTGCTAAGCCAAAAAAAAAATGAAGCTGGCCGGCATCTCCAACTGGTTATCTATATCACCCACATCTAGCCGGCGCCTTATATACCTGTAACTCTATAAGGGTTGCATCTCAGTTAAGAAATGCTGATATTATTCTACCACTATCGCCGCCTACGCAGCCTGTAAACTCCTACTGGTTTTCTTTCACTAAGCCCTAAACCTCCGCGTTATCTAGTACAGCTTCAGGGGAACCATAGGTTACTATATGGTTATTCCAGGAAAGCGAGGATACTATTTATAGTGGAAAAGCGAATTCCCCGTTAAATACGCTTATTAACGCTGCCTAGGTATACTATGTAATTTCCGGCTCGCTGATACATTAACCTGGTGGAGGAACAGGGGACCTGCTTAAGAATTAGAATTATTTTAATCTCGGTATATACAAGACAATATTTAGTTACGACGATCAGCAATATATAATAGAGCAGGGCCTAGTATAGAATACTATAATGCTAGTTTAGACACTATATAAAATCCCTTTTCTATTTATATTATAGTGTTTTGTTACCCGTCTTCTTTATTAACTATAGTAGGTATAAGGTATCTCCCCTGGTATTCTTTAGGATGGCTGGGCGGGAGAGTAGTTGAGGGATATGTAATTTTTTGCTGTATTTGAAGGGATAAGAATGATTTCCGCATTGTATGTGATACCCTTTGATTGGGTATAATAGAATTAAGTTGCCAGGTTGAATAACAACCTAGTCGGCCTCTAATATCCTAAATACAATTCCTAAGCGATATTCCGTCTATTGCATCGATTAGTACTTATACTTGGCTGTAAGGGGGAAATAAACATTTTGCTTAACTAATAGGGCTATTTTACTGAGTCCCTTGTCGTTACATTGCTTAAACCTGTCGGGGGCTTTCTTATTCTATATCTATTTTGCATTTGGATTTGCCTTTATCCAGTCCTGAAAAGTTTCTAAAGCTGCCTTTTCGGCAGTGTCGAGATATAATTTGAATATCTGCTCGCTACCTACGTTACTTATATAAAGACTCCAGGCTAAAGATATCCTGGTACTGAAAAGGCGTAAGTTGCAAATACTGCTCTTTAATAAATAAGAGTAGATTTACTCTTTTATTTATAGTGCTATAAATCTGTCTTTTTTCTTTTTTAACCCTTTATTTTAAGTAATTAAGGCGGTAGGCAGGTATACTTAACTGGGCCTAAAGTTTTAGATTTCGGCCAGTTATATAATTTATTATAGCGGGGCAAGATAAATTTAAGGTTTAGTAACTGGTGTATAAAAAAGATTGACTGTAAAACAGCTTTCCCTGTAAATGCTGAAAAGGTAAAATAAGCTTAGAATAATATAAATATTATAATAATATTTTTCTACTTATTTTTAAGCTTAATATATAGCAGTTTTTAGAGGTATATCCCTTTTATAGTCCTGCTTTTTTTGCATACTGGTTATCTGTAGTCTATAAGTATAGTGCGTATATTATAAAGCGGGCATTTCTGCCTTACTATAAGAATAATTGCCTTATAATTGCTAAGTACTAGATAATATTGGGTTTTGGCCTAACTGAAATGGGTAATAAAAACTATTATATAACACCTAACATTAAATGCATTAGGCATCGACATTACCATTAACCCCGCTAAACTTTTAAGTCTAACGAAAAAAGTTTAAAGAAATAAAACGTGTGTTTTAGCTAGATTAGAAATTATACTCAGCAGAATGTTTGCGAACTTAACTTTTCTTTTTCTTAATCTATTCTAATAAGTGAAGGGCTACTTATATAAGACTTTAACTATACAGAACAGGATATTATATATAAAATATTGGTCTGGTTAACAGCTAATTAAAATGAAAAATGGATTGCTTTGCTAAGTATAAGTGGTATTAAGGTCGTCTCGAATAGACTTGAAGAGAGCTAGGTTATCTCGAAGGGTGTTAAAGAGCGTTGGAATGGACGCAAATGGTGCTAAGCTATCTCTAATAGAACTAAAAAGGGTAAGGTCATCTCGAATATTCCTAAGAGCCTGGTGCTATTGTTTAAGTTTATGCTTTAAACTGGCCAATATCGAGTTCTTGTAGTCGAGAGGGATAAGGTAGATATATACGACTTTATGATTACTGCGCGATATAGATTAAATAAAGCGATTATTTGTTAAAAGGGGATACTGGTTTAGCCTAAGACGCTGAGTAGGTTTAGGCTCTTTATGAATAAAGGTTTATATTTGTAATAGTATATACTGTACTATAAAATGTTGAAATTAAGATGGAATGCTACTATAAAGAATTAAACTGCGGTAGTATAATGTAAAACTATCTATTTTAGCAAACCCCCCTCTTATTGGAAAACTTAGTTATGTAGTTAGCTTGATTACTTTGCAGAAGATTGGGGGCCTAGAATTGTGCTTGATTTTTCGCTCCTCCTTTTATCCTTATTCGATTCTTTTCCTGCCATTTTATTATAGAAACAGAACGCTGTGCGTTCTGTTTTACCTCACGTTATATTACAGGTTCCCTTGTATATATATTTTTGCTTATTTCCAATAACTAGACCGATGTTGTCTGATACCTTTTTAGTCCCACTATTGTTAAGATGTCGTTTTATGCTATCCTTTCGTTTATCAGTTTATGTATTTTCTCGTTTTGCTACTATAATACTCTCCCTTTTAAGGTGTATGCGCCATTTAAACGCTTAAGTAAACACTTTAAATCCTCTAAATTCCTCTATTCTTCTTAGTCTATAAGCGAAGGATTATATTTGCTAAAACCCTGTTAATTGCATTCCTTAACTAAAGCATTACTTTTTTTTAAGGAGACTTTTAAGGGCTATTCGCATTTGCATAATCTTTCCGGGATATTTTTCATTATAGTAGAGGCATTCCTTATTCTATTTAAGCTTTTAAATAGCTCTCGGTTTTAGTCTTTAGACCTAGCGTAAAGGCTTAAAGTTTACTATTATTTTCTTAAAGGTTTTACTAGTCCGATTATATCTTTTACAGCGGCTATTAAACTCTCTATAGTTATACTATCGAGTATAGAAGTAAGATACTTTAATAAATTATAAATGAGATCTAGTGATTAAATCTCTGCTGTTTATTTCCTCGCTTATAATAAGATTGCGTAATAGTACGCTTCGATTATTGGCGCAGAATGCGCTTAATTAAAATTGGCAGATAAGCCCGCACTTTTACCTTTGACTGTTGCTTATAATTAGTTGCCCCTTTATCCTTCCACCTAGGGAAAAATACATTATTAGCTTAACTGAAACTGTTAATACAGGCCAGAGACTTATATTATATTTGCTTTTATATATATTTATCCTATTATAAGCCATTTATTAATAAGAGGTATAATATATTAGGCGAAAATGCAAGTTTAAAATACAGTTAAACTATCTCAAGTATCTCCTCCCTTTAAAATACTGAAATAGTTAGGCTTCTATATCTTAGTCCCTTAATATTACCACTATGCCCAGGAACTAAAAGAGCTATTACTGACTGTTAAGTTCCCAGCCTGTATAGAACTAGAATATTTTCTGGAATTATGCGTATATATTTCTAAAGAAGTGTTCTATATCTGCTTAGCTCGTTAAAGGGCAGGACTATTAATGCCAAGACAACATTGACCACCAAATTGTTGCTAGATTAAACCGAGCTCGGCGCTTGTCAAAAGCAGAGATAAACCTATAAATACTGCGAAAAAGGCTATTCCAACTATAAGTAAACGTGTGCAAGGTGGTCGAGAATCTGTCGGTTATGTCTTAGCCCAGGCTGCTCCCATTAAAGTCAGGACGGATACGCTGAAATGAGATATTCCAGGGACAGCCTATAAGCCCTCAATGCCTGATTAGTGTAGCTGCCAGATTCCCACTTTAATTAAAGTAGTATATAAAGCTAGGAAACCTCTACTAATATATCCCTGCTTTCCTAGGAAATAACTTTTAATAAGCGGGAAAATAATTTCGATAATCTATAATATATTAAGGAAGACTATACTATTTAGGATATAAGAATATACTTTAATAATATTAAGTGATAGTAGAGTAGACCCCTTTTATATAATAAAGCAGGGGTAAGTAAGATTATAATAGGTAAGCTTTATTTTAATAATTAAAAAGGTAACAGTAAAAGTAAGTCTAGTGAGAGTAAAGAGGCAGCAGCTTAGTATAAGTATATAGTCTTGACGAGTTACGTAATGTTGCCCTTTTGGCTTAGTCCTCTAATAAATATAGAAAATCAGAAATGCTATAGTGACAGGAAATATAATCCCTGCTTTAATAGCCTCGCCGTAAGTGATTTTATGGTGTATGTTGAGAGCGGTAAGCCTAGGCAGCCAGTAGAGTGGGAGCTTTGGTGTAAATGTGTAAGGCAACTAAAACGCCTCGCAGCCGGGTTATCATTGATATATTTAGCTCCCAGATCACTAAAAGCAAATAAATTGGATAAATAAACCCGTCATAATCTACGAAATATTGGAATACAGCTAAGTATCGCTGCTGGCTAAATATTGGCTTCTATTACGACTTATCTCTTTGATATTGGCAAGATACGTCTGAAGTAGACCTGGCCGGTTGACTAATTGGTGAGAATGGCGCAACGAGATATATAATCTCTTTAATAAAATAAACGGTTATTGAAGTCACTAACAGTTAATGGTATATAGCCTTTATGGCTGTATTTTATTAAGTAATATCCGTACTACGTTATCGGTGGGGAATCTACCGCAGACAGGCTTTATTAACGTTAAAGAGTTAGGCCATTTAGATACTCTATGTAAATTTCGAACAGCTAGGCTATATCTTAATGGCTTTTTTTTTAAATAGATCTTGATCTGTCATTTAATTGTGGATGGGAGGGAGAGTTATTGTAGCTCGCTTACAACCTTAGCTGGGAATATAAGTATGGGATATAACATAAGGCTTAGCAGGGAAGGGGAAGGTCTATACAGCTATTCCTAAAATGATTGCAATAATAAAATATTTTGTCGTTGCAATCATTTTAGGAATAGCTGTGTAGACCCTCCCTTTAGGCCCTGTGATATGTATGAGTGATGAGTGATGAGGATGGTTATTTTGCCGCAGCCTATGCTTTCTTATTATCTCTTTGCCATTTTTATGCCTGTTTACTTATCGCTTACTAAAATGTCGATTTAAGACGATAGAAGACCTTTTACTATTGCTGCTGCCATTTAGTTTTTGCAGCGCTATCTGCAAGATACTGATTTTGAAATAATTCTGAGGGACAATAACGCTGTGACGTTTCTTCGGATTCCTCTTCTGACATTGAAGGCTAAGTCTATATAAAATGGCCATAAAAATCCCTATAGAAAACGCGGAACAGTTTAAAAAATTAAGGAATTTAAAGTCTTAGAAGATATTACCTTAACGTTATTAATATGGACAACGAATCCTGGTTTATTCTGGATGTTGTTAATTGATATATAATAGCTAGTGCCAGAGAAAAGCGTTAAAGAGAACCTCTACACCTTCCTATTAAATGCTGTTTAGATAGAATCTCGACTTAAGCATTTAATTATTCTTTACAGATTCATTTGCGTTTTGGCCTATTAAACCTTCGCACAATTATATATATCGAAGCAGATTAGAAAGTATAATGTGGAGGAGTTTTTTAAGAGCGCCAGTATATTAGCGGAATATATACAGTTATATATAAATCTTTTTTATAGTGGGCGTCAGCGCAAAATGTTCTGCTAGAAGCTCTAGTCTTATAGTGATGGTGCTGGCAGTAACAATGTTAATTATAGGCTGTTATTCGTTTTTGCGATTCCGGATCAAATATAAAAAACCTCACACTTTAATTAGCGTTTTGGCTAACAATGCATGCCAAGATAGGATAATCGCAATATGCTTAATAGCAAAGACTTGGATAATGCTGTAAGCCATCTCAAATCTCAGGGTATTAGAGAATGGTTAGAGAAGTCTGGGACTAGATTAGCAGTAAAAGCTATTTTGGAGTTCTATTAACTACTTATCTAGGCCGAGGACGACACTCTATCTCTCACTATTCAGCAATAATAAAAAGGCAAACGGAAATAAATAACTGAGAGGGATCTGGGATAAGAGTCGCAAAAGGTTGCTATACCAGGACGTAAACGCCTATAGGCTGCGACGCTAAACGATGTTTCTCTCATTTAATCTTCTGCCAGTGTCTCAGGAGCAGATAGCATTATCGAAACTAGCCCACCTCTAAAAAATGCAGAGCCTACGCTGAGGTCGCAATATTAGTCTACAGTTGACTCAAACCAGTCACTGCATGAAAATTCGCCGGCAGTTACATAAGGGTTCTACTGTGGCCCTTTTAGCACGTCGAATAGCGGGGAAGAATGTTCCGCCTTTAACAGCCAGGTACAGGCTGCAACTGAAGTTTTCTATATGAACACTGATTCAGCTGGTCAGGAAGAAGGCAGTATGAATACTAATGGTATCTTCTACTTGCCTATTAACTTACCTATTGAGTCGGCTCAGCCAGAGCTGTGGCCTTGCAATTTGCCTTAAGTGAGCCATATAAACACCGAATTGGCACCTTAGGAAGCAGGTTGCAAGGAGAACATCAATATACCCAACAATGAAGTCTTCTACTTGCCTGTTAACTTGCCTATTAACTCGGCTTAGCCAGAGCTGTAGCACTGCAATTTGCCTTAAGTGAGCTATATGAATACCGAGCTGGCTCCCTAGGAAGCAGGTTGCAAGGAGAATATTAATGATGGTTTTAGCTGGTTATTGGGAAATGGAAGGGAAAACTCGCTTATATTAGCTTAGAAAATATTAATTAGCTGTTTAATAATGTTATCTATGTACTAGGGAATTTGTGTTTTTGTTAGCTTAGGAAGAGCCCTTTAAAAGATTGTCATTTAAGCTTTTAATAAAAACTCTATCCTACTTCGTCCCTCTTAAATCCTTCTCGTTTTTAACAAGCCAGAACAGGTATAAGGGATTACCCTCCTTAACATTAAAGCTAAGTAGCCTAAACACCTTCGGTATATATAATTTCTTGCTGTATAAAAAAACATAAAAAAATTGCCTATCTTAAATACTGCAACTATTACTAGGATAGATTGGGATGAAATCTCCTGGTTGTTTAAATTTCAAGCTATGCCGTAATATTCTTAATATAAAGCCGTAAAATACTGAAACTATTAGCGAGAGGGACTTTTACATTTATTTTCTTTTTTATATATTAAAAGGAGAAAATGAACCCTCCGGCTTAGAGGCAGTATAATATTTGTTAGGTTGTAGTGTATATATCGCTTAACGCCCTTAAAGCTTGGGGAGGGTTCCTATCCTGTATTTAGATTCGCTACCAGCCAGTTATGCAAGCTCTGTACAATTGCCTGTTCTGTAGGGTCGAGGTTTTGTTTAAAGATCTGCTCCCCACCCTTATCGCTTATCTGAAAGATTAGAAAGATAGGTCGGAGAATAAAAGTGTTTGTTTATAAAAGCAATCTGTGAGTTGGGTCTTTGGTATCGCTGAAGTGTAACCTAGCGTAGTTTATTTACTAACTTTTTATTGTAAATGGCGGGGTTAGTCGGGGTTAATGCCTAATGTTATAATGTTTTGTTTATTGTTATATGACTTTAGTTTAAGGGTCGAGCTAGATAGTTAATGCTTATGTTGCTTTATTTTACAATAATGCGTTGGTAGTTAATGGCGGGTAGCAATTCTCTGTTCCTATTCTATAAAGAAAGGGACTTATAGTAAATACAAGTAGTCTAGAATATTCTAATATAAAGTCGGAAACACTTTCGATAATATATAAAGCCACCCTTTTACATACACTAATCTATAATGCTGAAAATTCCTCTCAGTTCTAACCTACGCCTATTCCTCAGCTAATACTAGCCACCTGCATCACTCCTCTTAAAGACAATAATATTATGGCGGGAGGGAAGGGGCCGCTAGCGAGGCAGGCAGTAATACCCTGGATAAAGGTATATATATTGGATGTAGGATACGTTAATAAGACTCCCCTCTAAAAGATTTTACTTCCTATATATAAAGCGGTTTTATTTTAAGAAATTTTACCTTTATTAACTGCATTAATAATGGAGTTGGAGCTGCAGCTGGTAGTCCTAAGGAAAATAGGCTTTGTATTTTAAACTCGCAACCACTCTATCTTTTATCAGCACTTCTCGCCTACTGCAATAGCAAGTTTCCTTTTATATAACGCCTTTAACTTTAATATTAAGTTTTTTTTCAATAATACAAGCTTAGATAATACGCTTCTTAAAGGACTAAGTATCCTTTAGCATTGATTTATTTAGCTAATAAAAGCTCTTTTAATTCCTAGTGCATTAATAACTATAGATACTATAACATATATCAAAACGTACCTTTCTAACCTGCAGACCTCTAAAGATACTACCTATTATGTAATAGAGTATAATCCTAAGACTGAGTATTAAGAAATTAAGCTGTTGCGGATAGCGAATATAGCTTTTGGAAAGATTTGCTGACGCTTGGACTACGATTTGCTAGATATTAGCAGGAATCAAGTTATAGTGGGACTGGCTTTTCTTTTGGCTATACGCAACGATTATATTCCTTATTTACTGTAATACCTGTAAAAGCGAAACCCCTACTAATAAGCCCAAGCATTAATGTCTCTGCCGGTTAGAAGCCATTTAATGGTATTAATGATAAGTGTTAAAGCCTGTGGCGCTGTGGATGGCGATGGGGATAGCGATGATGCGTTATATTAATGATTGTGTGTACTACTTAGAGCAAGAGGTATTTGGGGGCACCTAAACACTATAAATAAATTCTAACATGCATAGTTAACGTCTTAGAACCTAAAGTTTATTTAAGTAACCGCCAGATAGAAGCATTTTGGCAACTGTTTTGTGTTTAGAGATATAAATGCAGGGAGGGAGGCTTACTATACTGCGGACGATCGGATAGTGCTTAAATTACTCTGGTATATGCGTTGCTGATATAGGAGGCCACTACTAGCAAAGTGTCTCTAGAGATTGGAAAATACGAGTTAACTCTGTTTTTATTACACTATGCCCCACTCGAGTAAGTATATGATAGGCGGCGCGCTGGTGTAGCTGAGATAACTGTTTATGCAATTTAAGTCTAGTGTCTATATGTGTATTAGCAGGGAAAATGCGCTAGACTTTAAAGATAATGTGGCTAGTGCTAATATCAGGCAAACGCGAATATTTATGTAGTACCAATCATAAGTATATCCATATTCCCAATATGCATGCATTTCAGTTGCAAGGATCCTGGCAACCAGTTACGCTATTGTTGATCTATAAGAGCTGACTATGTATGTATCTGCAATATTAAAGGCGAGGGCGCTATACCGTGAGGCGGCGCAGAACGCCTATTTAACCTTCGCAATGTGCGGTTATATCTATTAATATCAGTAATGGAACCATATTATAATACACTCTATAAGCCTATTAACTGTTGATCTATGATTGATAACGTTTATATAGGTGTGATAAATATATTGAAACGCAACGACAGCGTCTTTTAGAATTCTGGAAGAATGAGTATTAGTGAGTATATTTATTGATAATGCAGCTTAAATTAGCTAACTTATATTTAATAGGGCAACCGCTTGCAGGTTGCGGCTTGGATTAATAATAATAAATTCCTTTATTAACTATCTCTAGCTATCTGTTATAACTGGCAATATCTAACTCACTTGCCTTGGGGATACTTTATTAAGGACCTAGAGAAGTAATGGAAACTACCCCTATAAGAGCGGCTAAAATGCAGGTTTTAGGGCAAGATAATAATAGGATCCTACTGCTTAGTTATTGAGGAAAAGAGTGGGCACTTAACCCGCTGATATATTATACTTTTCTGAATGGCTGCTTTACTTAGACTTAATATGTTGTCTGTCTAAGGTGGCCTGATCTGTGTTGCTATCTGGGAATATTGCTTGCGTTGGCTTTCCCTGATAAGTTACTGGCCCCGCTATACTTTAAAGCCACAGCAATATCTAGCAGTTTGTGAATGACTGCAGATAAAGAGAGTTGAAGCTTATAGGTAAAGAGTGATTGTTATTGATATATAAACCTCTAGCTGAATAAAGAGTTTTAGTATAGTAAGGGGCTATAGAAATAATATTATTCCCGCTAACTGTAAGCATTTGCTTAATTTAATATATAGCAGCTCTTTAGACTCGGTAAGCTTAGGACTAACGCTGTTCTAAAGCGCATACAGTTATAGAAACAGACAGTAAGGCTAAGTCTTAATTTAGAGTTTATAATTATTGACGTCTTTTAAAGGAGGTTGTATATAGTGTTGCTTTAATTATATATTTAACGAATGAAAGATAAAAGCCAGCTCCTTTAACTGCGAATCTTTGCTGGAGGTATTCCCCCTCTATAGCGACGCAACCCTTTTTAAATTCAAGCCAGTTTCGCCTTAAACTAAGGCATTATCACTTTATTTTTATACTATCTGTTAGTAAGTTCCGCTAGAGAGGGTATATGCAGCTCTCCTACTTTAATCTCCTTTATATAAGCCTTACTGGCTGACAAGAATTTCGGGCTCGGGATAACTTTAATATAACCATTAACGAGAAGGGCATTTATTAGCTTAATATTGCCCTCCTGTTGCTTATACTCTTGCATAAACTTCTCGTAATTATTACTGGAAGTATTATGTATTAGGCGATATTATTAGCGGGATCTTAAGCTAAGGGAAGCTTTTAACCTATAAAAGTATCTTTAAGGACAGCCTCTAACTACCATTTCCTTATAATGCTATATCCCTTCTTTATAATAGCTGTTATCTAGGGCTTTTTATACTCAATTGTCTATAATTTATAAGACGCGTTATAAACTTTAGCGAATTCGGCAAAATCTATTGTAAATAGTGTATTGAGATGAATGGTACTGAAAGATGTATTTAGGGTTTAGTTTAGGAAAGCTTAAGAAATAGCTGTCTTTAAGTAGTCAATAACTTGTTATAGGAAACCTCCTCTAGATATTATATTAAATAAAAGAATGAGATATATGGCCGGCTGCTCGCCTAAGAACCCGGCCTGATGGAGGGGAGATTGCCTTATTCCGAGGCCAATATAAGTGGGTCTTGTAGTGATAAGTCTACACGATTGGCGATGTGTTTCTTAACCCTATTATTATACTAAGTGGTGAATACTGTCTTTTGTTGTATATAATCTAGAATCTTTAGTATTATTTACGCTAATATAGGCTATATATATTATTACTAAGAATTTGGCAGGCGACCTGTTAGTAGATAGGCTTGTAGAATATATAGATTGTATCCTTTTATTGATTATTTAGGGGGAACCGTAATCGAGCTTTAGCGAGAATATAAGGCTTGCTAGGATTATTATATGTAAAGACTATAATGACTGGTTGAAATTAAGACTTAAAATGTAAGAGAGCTAAGTATCGGTAATTGACTGTATAAAAGGCACAGTAATATTAAGACGGGAAAATAAAATGGGCCCTTATTAATTCTCCCTACTTTATCTTACGCTACCTGTAAGGCTGGATGGTAGCCTGTATATATGCCTATACTAATACCTTTAAATAAGTATGAGGGTCTATATAGCTATTCCTAAAATGATTGTAACGATAAAATATTTTGTTGTTGCAATTATTTTAGGAATAGCTATATAGACCCTCCCCCTCCCTGCTAAGCCTTATCTTATGTCCTATGTATAATGTATTTCCAGCTAAGGGGCAGCTATGTACTATAAGGAAAGGCTATAATATAATGCCCTAATAACTAATTCCTTTCGAAGAGCAGTATAAGATATAGCATTATAAATGGGAACAAGGTTGGGTGTATGAAGTAAAGCGAGGATTTTAATGCTTGCAACTGGATTTCTAAGAATATATATAGTAGATATCCCTCTATGAACTGGTGGATAAATAATAGATAGATAATGGAAGATAAATATTATATAAAGGAGGAGCGAATAAAAAAGACTGCAGATCCTATATATTGCCAATTTAATGTAACTGTCTCTATTAACCCAGCCTATTAATTAAAATAACACTAGTTTAAGTAAATTAATATTGTCTAAATTAGTTTATGTTTAATTGTTGTTTAGATTAAGTTAAATAGTTTTTGCCTGTAAACGATAAAGAAATTAAATATAGCGTAAGTATGAGTGTCCCTGGATTGTAATGCCGACTGAACTTTGGCGTTCAGAACCGCCACTTCCTCTTGCGACTAGCCCAGGATATCCTTAAATGGCACTGCGGTAAATGCTTTAACTCCTATAATGAAGCTTAGCCTTAAAGATTTACCGACTTCCTTAAGCTGCGGGTTTTTAGGCTATTTACTGATGGGGAGTTTGAATCGCTGCTCCGTGATGTAAGTAAAGCCAGCTTCCTTAGACTACCCCTTAAGGAATAGAGTGGGGTTTAGGGTGTGTTTGATCTTATCACAGGCTTTTATAAGCTTATTTATTAGCAGGATAAGGCCATTATCAGGTTTGAGCGAGTTATTGTCTGAGTCGGGGATGTTATTAGATTCCTGGAACTTGACCTATCCTCCTGGGTTTAAGTTATTGAAGATTTATTAGATAAGTCTTAGCTAGTTTTTAATAGAGCCAGCTATATATCGACAGTGAATATAGTTGTATTTCTTTAGCTCGATCTACTGCAGTTTAATGTTGTTAACTAGGAATTTTATATTTAGGGGGATTAAGGATGGTTGGATCGGGCTGAGGTTATTGCCAATAATAGAGGCCTTAAAGTAGAGTTCTTTAAAGTCGATGCACTATAATCCCGTGCCGGTACCTATGTCTAGAACTTTAAGTTGTTTAGGTTTAATTGGAGCGAGAAAAAGTCGTTCTTCCAGCAGATAATAGTATGCGTAGTAAATAATATTGAGGTGTTTTTGCTTGTCTTGGTTGTTTAGAAAGTTATAGGCTCCCGCCTAGTAGCTATAATAGCGTCGGCTATACTTCCACTTATACCTCTTGACACTGCTGGATAAAGAGATGCTGGCTAACGAGATTTTATCGCTATACATTAAGTTAGCTTTACCTTAGTCCGCTTTGACCTTAATAGTTACTAGCGTAGTTGATATCTTGGTATGGCTTGTCTAGGCAGAAATGTTAATAAAAGACGAGAGCCCTTGCTAATCAGCAAAAGGGTAGTAATTGGCTGCCTTATAATATCTAACATGCATAAAACCTTTATAAGCGCAAAGCTATAGGGGGATCTACTGCTAGGGAGGATAATGCACTACCTAGCCTAGCCAGGAATACAATACTAATACAGGTAATAAAACGAAGAAATATACCCTAGCTGGATAGAATATAAAATTTCCGAGTTTTAAGTTGCAAGTTAGCAGTTTATAATCATTAATAAATGGAAGCGAGTATAGAGTTTAGTTATGGCTTATATATTTGACCCTGATTAATATTCTGAAGGTTTTTTTAGTTATTATTAATATCTTATACCAGTAGTTAATAATAAACTATAGTCTTAAAATTACTAGATCCTTTTTGCTTGATTTAATGTATATAACTCTTGCGGAGATATAAGCGTAGGGCTTAATATAGCCCTTAAAAAAATCTAGAGATTATCAGAAACTGTAGGAGAACAGTAGATTAAGGGCGGGTAAAGCTATAGTAAGACTCGCCATTTTAGCGAGAGGTTCTTATTTTAATGGCTACCTCTATAAGATTGCTGTCCTACTAAAAACAGGGGCGACTATAAGGCTGGGGATAATCCTATAGAAATATCGCACAGTATCCTTAAAAATATAAAAACTAGTATAGGCAGTGCTACTTTAAAGAGATAAATGGAGGTAGTTAATTGTTTGGTTAGGAGGGTGGGATATTGGGATATTGTAAGATTGTAAGGTCTGGGGATATTGTTTTCTAATTTGGGGAAAACCTTTAATTCTTAAGCCTGGGGAAGATAGAATAAGATAGAATAATATATTGGAGAGACTATTAGCTAGTCTTTTCCTTTATAATTTAAGTATTTCTATACCTTAAAGTATCTGCCTTAGCTTTATAGCAGCAGTTATATACTTTGCGTACTTTATATATTAATATAATATATTATAGAATTTCGGGTCTAATTACCTTTACTTTTTGGTGTAATATTTTTTTCTGTATAAGGATTTAAAAAATGGAAAGGGCTATGCTTAGTTGCTTTACAATAAGAGTAATATTTATAGATTGAAACAAGAAATTCTATGGGGCTGCTAAGGGCGGCGTATACCTATTAATAGAAAAGAGGGGCGCTATCGTAACTTTAAACTTATGTCCCCTGGCTAGCGTCTTTGCCTTAAGGACAAATAAATCATGGCCTAAGTTAAATAGAAAAGTTTGAACCTGTAATGAACGCAAATATATGTATATAAAGCCATTAAAGTAATATATCTTCTACACCTTATATTATCACCACTTATTGCAGTTTCTGGCTATTATATCTATTACTAGCTCCGCTGAGTATATACCCTGTTAAGATAACTGCTAAAGGAAACGACCTTTCGGGGAGCTGGATAGTCTCTATTCGCGTTGAAAGCTATTATAAGGATAAAAATAATGCTTTCAGGATTAATTCCTCTAAGTTACAGTAAGCTTTTATCTCCTTTTACAGTCAGTATCCGCCTAATTAATATCACAACGTCTAGGATTAAGGATAATTAAGGCATAAAACCTAAAACCACCAACGCAAATATAGATGATTTGGATAATAGAATTTACGCCTCTGCTTATAGCTATATTAAATAACAGACAAAGACCCCTGGCGATAATAACCGTAAAGCCGAAGGCGTAAGTATAAGGCGAGGTGAAGATAGACAGTAACCTAAAACGCCTTAATAAGCGCATATATAACCTATAAATCATCGCATAGAGCCATTAATACAGATAATTTACTATATCCAGGCTAATACAGTTTCTAAAGTCTCTTTAACTGCATGGGCTAAAGAATATTGCATTAAAATCGAGAAGGCAGAACAGGAATGCATTAATATATAAGTATAGGCTAGGAATCGCGAGCAGCAAATAGCCCTTAAACAATAGCTTAATCTTATTAGTCTTTAGACTAAGCTTCTATACAAGTATTAATATTTCTTTACAGCAATATAATATCCTCTCGCAGACTTTAATATAGGTCGCTTAGCTTCTAAGTGCTAAATGCCTTTACGTATATAAAGGTATAGGGTTAAAGAATATTTTAAGCTCTTAAAGCTTAGCTTGCCTCAGTCTTTAAAGCCAATACATTATTTCATTTACTATTATTATAGTTTATTAACCTTTTTCTATAAAATTGTGCCTGCATTTTAAGATAATTAGGTAGTATACTTTAAAGGTATATGCGAATATATAATAATAGTATGGGAGGCCAATAATAAAGAGTATATATAATAAAGCTGTATTTCCAAGGACTGGAATTTTAAGGCATTAAATAAATCGTTATCTACAGAGCTTATAAGCAGACACTAGGCAAGGAAGAGTTATAAGGTTAAGAAGCTATATATATAAATATATTTAATATATATATATACTTTAACTAATATATATACTTAATATTCACTAATATAAAGCAATAATAATAAGAAATTTAGAGGAGTATTTATATAGTGTATTAATACCTCTTTTTTATTTAATGCAGTAGATTATTGCAGTTATAATATAAGATCGCAACCTATAATCCTTGTATCTCTATACATCGAATAAGTTAGGTAGGGAGGGGCAGGTTTATGCCTCGCTTATTTTATAAGGCTGCCCTATTTTAATTAAAATAGTATACTGAGTAGCATTACTGCAGGGATTCTTATAGTTTAATAGTCAGATAAAGATTATTTAATTCCTAGGAATACAGTTTTTGTTTTACTATTGTATATCTTTAATATTAATTACACTATTATATTCTATTATAGGGTAGCTTATTTTTACGCTAAGACAGGCTTACCACAAATGCAGTATATATATTTAAAGGGGGTATTTAATCTTTTAATATACTATAAGGCATTCCCCTCCTAATTTATTATCTCTTTATTTTTATCGCTAAAACCTAGTATTATTAACAATAGAGTTACTTAAACTTATCTATTATATATTTGCGCTTTTTTTTCTTACTTAAGCTTTTATTTATTATTAGCGTTAACCTAGAATCCCGCCTATTATAAACCCTATTATTTATATTTTAACTGAGGTTAAAGTATAATTTAAGGTTTTTGTCTTAAAATTAATATTATTAATATTTAACAGATTAATAGTAGCAAAATCGAGCTTAAGGCTAATCTTAATAATAATAAAACTATTATATAGGTAGAAATACACTAGGTATAAATAATATTATTAAATATTATATTAAGGGAAAAGGAGAAAGAAAATAAAAGAAGAAAAGCGTTTAGGAAGTTTAGTTTATATTTAAAGGCTTTATTCCTAGACTTAAGTACTGCAGACAGTTAATATGGAAAGGATATAATATATAGAGTATATACGCAATAATCGATATTAAACTATTTTGTAACTCCTGCATTATATATATAGCTTATTAAAATACTAAACCTTAATTCTAACAGTTATACCTAGATTAAACTTATAATTATTCCTTTTCGGCTTCTTTGCCTTTAATTATTTACTCTCTGCTTATAGATATAGGCCTAGCAGTATATACCTGCACTGATTTGCCACTACCTTTATACTATTACACTTAAAATCTGTGGAATAATATATATACCTAAAGATCTAAGTCTTAACGTTATCCTATCCCTCCTAATCTATAAGGTCTGTCGCAAACGCCAATATCTATAAATTGCTAGTATACTTCAGGTAAAAAATGCCTTTTATATATAGCGCGTAATGCATCGCTATAAAAAGCTGTTATTTAAGACTGTTTTCCTAGGCAGCGATTTATGCAATTTGATAGTAAAGCCAGGATACTTTTTCGGCGTAGTAATAATTATATTTTTAGATAGTTTATATAGTTATCTTTTTAAAGTTATTAATTTTGGATTCGATAATAGTATAAGCATCTTTTAGGATTGCAGATTAAAGTGTATATTTTAAGATAGTTAGGTTAGAATTCGGGTTATCCTAGCGAGTTTTATATAAGAAAACGACATTCTCTTTAAAGGACAGCTTATTTATAAAGCGCTATACTGTATCTAGGCCAGCATTATAGTCCCGCTTATAAAACTTATAGTTGCCCAGTATAAGAAATACCTTTTTATAGCGAGATACCTGCAACTAAAGGAATATTAGGTAGTTTTTATAGTCAATTAATCTTTTAATATTGCCCGCCAGCAGCAGAAACAGCGCTATAACAGGGAATATAAATATCGAGTATTACTGGCCGACTTTAAGATATAGGTTAGACAGGATTTACACTTTAATACCTAGCTAGCGCAGGCGTATTAAAATGCTCTTGAAAAATATATATATACCTTAAATGGATAGTTAAATAGGTAATGTTTAAAGTCTATTTATATTTCTTATATAAAGTCTGTCTATAATATATATAATGTATATTTCTGGTTCTAGCTTTTAAGGCAGGGCTGGCTAAAGGGTGTTAGTAGAGCAATTAAAAGCAGTTAATGTAAAAGTAGGCCAAAAATTAGTAACAGTATATATAGGCCCACAGCGGCCCCTGTATCACTAAGGCCAATTAAGCTATCCCGCAAATATATAGAGGAGTTTTTACTTAAATTCTATTTATTTACAGAGTACTCTATCAGCAAATACAGTTTACTTAACCTTTAAAATAAACTTAATGCCTATTAAAGTAGTAATTAATATCTTAAACTACTATAGTATCCCAATATACATTATCGGAGAGCTGGTCCTTAATTACTATAACATTCTATATATCTGCCACATCAGCGGCCTTAGCTTCTCAGCTTTTATATTTAGAAGCTGACTAAAAGTAGGATCTAAATATTTACGTCCTAAGTTTAAGCCCTTTCCTCGCGGCTAATCTCCTATACTCAATAGGATTTTTTAAGCTTTACAAGCAAAATAACAACTATAACAACTATATATAGTATAAGTATAGCTTCCTTAATATATTGACTATTAGCTAGGCTAACCCTGCCTAAGTAATAGTAATATTTCCTGCTTTATTCTGCAGACTTAATTTTATTGAGAATATATTTATTATATACCCTATTACTGGCTATAAAGGTTATATTAGCAAAGAGATAGCTAATATTAGTTATAAAGACCTTACCAGTTTACATCTCCCTCGCCTAGCGCTATTTCTTAAAGGCTTAATTAAGAGGTTTTTAAATATAGGGGACGATATAGCTATAATTACTGTTAAGTAGCTTATAGATAAAATAGATCTTAATAAAGTCTAGGCAGAAAAAAACTTTAAAGGCTCGCAACCTGCTATTTTTGCCTTAATAATAAAGTAAATTAATGGTAAGAGGTTAAAGATAGACTACTTTTACAATAACTAAATTACCTGTTTTATAAGCGATAAAGAGGAAGTGGAGGCTATATAAATAATTCCTAGGTATTAATAAATATTAGTTTTATTCTATAAAAAAAATAGATACTATTAAGGCTTAGGCCAATAATATTATACTCTTTTAATATAAGACCAATCAATATATATACCTTAGTCTTTTACAGGGCCTTAAGCGCTAAATGCTATATAATATATTGGCAGCCTTTATTATAGTTTAGCCTTTAAAGTAAAATAGGTATAAAGGTGCTTAATTTACGTGTCTAATAATTTAATTTATAAGCAGTAGTAGATAATATACTAGCCTTCCCTTTTAATTATCCTCCTGCTTTTTTAATAGCACCTGCTATTTTCCCCTTTTATTAATGCTTTAAATTAGAAAACTTCTACTTTATGCGGTACTGATATAGCCTATAATTCAAAAACGCTTAAATAATGCCACTATTACTCTATATCGCGCCTTAAACCGCGAGAATATAGCCTTTAGTATTTTTAATAGATATACTATTAGCGCCTTAAGGGGAGTTCGGGAAAGTAAAGATATCGACTGTCTGGCTTTTATAGCTAAATACTAGGTTATTAAAATCTTAGACAATAAAGAGGGCTTCCAGGTAATCCCCTAAAGCCGCGAGGACTATATCGCCTTCTTTTAATTAAGTAAAGGTAATAAAGCCAATACTGTTCTAGTAGAAATCTTTTACGAGAAGTTCTTAGGTAGGTTTATACTCCTTTATAATTTTATTACTGCAGTGCTAATAATTCTGGCTGCTTAGGAGCCTGGTATACTATAGGCGCTATTTTAAGCAATACTATTGTAATTAATAGCCTTACTCTCAGTCAGGGAATCTTATACTTCTTTAAACCTTTTTATTTATTTAAAGGCAAGCTCTATACTGCCGCTATTTAAGTTAAATTCTATAATTTAGCAGATCTAAAGATACTTGCCAGTAAATATAAAAAGGTTATTAAATTGCGGGCTAATAAGCTTAGCCTCGAATATATTAGATTAGCTATTAAGCGGTATATTAAGCTAAAAAGGCTTTTTAAAAGATTTAGTATTAATATAAATAAAGGCAAAGAATTGGTAAAAGATTATAATTTAAATAAACTTCCCCCTTTAACTTTAGGCGATATTTAATATAGTCTCTTGGCTTAGCTTTAATCTTATAGTATTAAAAGTGCCTAATAGCGATAAAAAGTAATAATAAAGCTGCTTCCGGGTCAGTAATATAAATATATTAATAGTTAATAGGTCTATAGCTGCTGGTATAGTAATACTTCTTTAGTGCTGTATTTAAGGCTATTAAGAAAATATTATCTAGGATCTAAGCATTAAATACTAGTAAAGAATAGTTTAAGCTTTATTAGGCTAAAGAGAATAAGTATTAATAAAGATACAATATAGGCGAGGGACTAACTTGGTATAATTTAACAGCCCTATCCGAAAATATAATAGATAATAAGAACCTTATAATGGCTGAATTTTCTGAAGCTCTTAGATTCTTTACACTGGCCCTCCTATTATCTAAGCTATATTTCTGCATTAACTTTATAGTAATATTACCAATACTCTTTATATTCTATCTTCTCTATTAAGGCTATAGGGAAAAGCTTATAACTCGGTTATATAACTAACGTCTGGAATAAAATTTAAATATATATAAATATCTTTTAGGCGGAGAGGAAGCGATTATATATATAACCGCAATGCTTACCTATAAAAAGTATATAGAGAGGAACCTCTCTAGTAGGAGACTAGTATATTAAGCGTAAAAAGGCTAGTTTAAAAAGGCAGAAATAATAGTCTAGCGGTCTATATTATATTAGAAAGTATAGATACTCCTTTATCTTATTAATATAATCCTTAATAATCCAGTATAGTATATTTAGCATTAAAGGTAATTTTTAGTTTATTATATATACTGTTATTTATTTTTATAGTTACTGTTTTAACTATATATTAACAATTTTAAAATATATTTATAGAAATAAATACCTTTATTTTTAATTCCCCTTTTATTTGCCTACTTAATTGCATTATCTCTTTACTCTTTTACCTAGTCTTTACTATTATAGTATATATTAACTCCCTACTAGAAGATATCGATATTGTTAATTAAAGCAAATGCTTTAAGTTATATTATAATAAATCCCGGTTAACCTTAGGGCGTAGGTAGTTATATTATATAGGGAATAAATATCTTCAGTTGCCTATTAAGGTATATGCAACCAAAAATATAAGCTTTATTATTGTAAATGGCATAATGCGAATTATATAACCGAAAAGTTTATTAACCTCTTTCGCTAAGTGCTATATTATAAAATAGCTGTCTTTAAGCTATAGCTATAAACCTATCCTTTCCTTTTATTTCAATAAAAAAATTTAATATAATGGGAAGGTCCTTTTAAGTAAAGGGAACAATATAGCCACCTAACTTATTACAAATTTATTAATCTAAATCTTTAAGATGCGCACTATAATATAAATCCAGGCTGCCTAAAATAAATATACTATTAGTCAGATAATTAAGATTTATAAACTAAATTTCCCTGGCAGTATATTTTTTATTTTTAACATCTCCTTTAATTATTAGTATAATAGTAGTCGCGACTTCTCTCTCTTTTAGCGCCTATACATCTACTTCCTTAAATATATAGAAGTTATAGGTCAAAGACTTAAATGGAGGTAGGGATACTTTAAGCTATATTAATGCATAAAGAATATTATCTTTATTCTTAAGTTCCAGCAGTAACCAACTATCTAGGTATCTATATATATAGGGCAAGATATTATAATCGATAAAATGCTGCTAAAAGGCACAATTATATAGCCCTATACTCTTTATATTTATTATTTATAGGGTAGTATTCTTTAAAGATAATAGGGAGCTCCTTTTTTTCAGTAACTGCAATACTCCCTTTTAAAGCTTAAAGTAAGAGAAGACGCATTTAAGTCTAGCTCTTTACGCGACAGTAACCTAAGCAGCCTACAAATAATTAAAAATTAAGTGCTTAAGAGTTTTTATAAGAAATATAATAGCACTAGTAAAAATTATTATATTATATTTAAAAGAGGATAATCCCTAATAGAAGATTAACTATAATATAAATATAATATATATTATATACGGGTATACAGTTAAAGGGAAGTATACCTCTAGTTTTAAAATTCTATATCTTAAAATGGTTTAACAGTTAGCTATAGCTAGTAAATACGCCTATACTTTTTCCATTTTATCTACTTTATATCTTGCGTCTCGCTATATGCTTTACTTACATCCTCCGCAAATCCTATTTCTTCCCTTCTTAATAAATTAAATTATATCGCAAAGCCAGGAATTTACGCCCTTTCCCAATAAAATCTAAACTAACTATAAATCCAGGCGTAATAGCCAGACCACCTAACTTTATAATATTATCTTAAGGCAATTAATATTTAAGGGTTTAAATAGGAGTTATAGCGCGGGAAGCTGTAAATCCGGAAATTATATAATTTAATACAGCTTATTAGAAAGCTTAAAAGACAATCTTACTGCCTATATATAACTGCAGGTATATAGCTAAAGGGGATAAATAAATATTACCCAAATTAGCAAATCACTGCACAACAATATTGCATATACTGCAAATATAGTTATAGATCACAGGCTAACGCCAGTAATACAGTTATCGAATAGCAGTCTAATAATATTATACCGACTGCGAGAGTTCGGCTCGCTAATGCCAAACAAACGCAAGGTTCTATCAGTCGTCTCGCTGCATATATAAAAGGGGAGGTTAATAAAACCTTTACAAAGCGAAAAGACTA
Source organism: Mycogone perniciosa (assembly GCA_025331125.1). NCBI lineage: Eukaryota > Fungi > Ascomycota > Sordariomycetes > Hypocreales > Hypocreaceae > Mycogone > Mycogone perniciosa. The sequence continues at coordinate 25,770 of JAOALB010000260.1, forward strand.
GCTGGCCTAATATTAGTATATATCTATATAGTAAGCCTTACTAGGGCGGGGTAGATTTAAATACATTACTTAATCTTAAATAAGCTGTTATTATCGCAGAGTTATTAAAGTATTTTAGGTATAGCCCTTAATAGGTCGCTGGCGGGATTTAAGGAACAAGGAAAGTTATAGCTGCAGCGTCTTATTGCTAAAGCGTTAATAGCGAGGATAAGTTAGGGCTAGATTAGGTTTAGCGAGTAATAGTTCTTTTATCTTTAAGCTGTTATAGGAAAGACAGGAAAGCTTTCTAGCAGAGATAAGCTGGAGGAATAGATAAATAAAGGTATAATATATAGAGTCTATAGGCAGAATCCCTTAAGATTATAATTTTAGCTATATATATAGTAAAAGGGAAAGGTAGATATACTAGGGGGGTATATTTAAATAAAGAGAGGGTTTTCAGGTTAAATATAATGGATAAGAGGGCGAGGAAATAGAGAAAGAGGTAGGCGGTTTTATAGAAATACCTATAAAGAAGCGGGAGGTTAAAGGTTTTAGGGGAAAGGGGGGGCTGAATTAGAAGGCAGTGGAGGGCGGCAGGAAGTTGCAGTAACTGACTTAACTTAAACGGACCTTTTATTAAGTATTTTATTTAAACAGGGACTATTATAAGAACATTTATCTATATTTATATATTTAAGGTTTTATAGAGAAGCTATCTAAGAAAAAGCTACCCTCTATATTGTAAAATACCTATTAATCTTAACCCTTTACCTAAAACTCCTCGCTAGCGTATAGGTTAAGGGACCCTTTATCTTTCTAATCCTAATCCTTATTATAATTAGTCTCTTTTATCGATTAATCGGAGAGCAGGTGTATTTTCTTTGCTGGGTAAGTATTAATTGAATACTACTCTTTTATGTTAACCGTAGGTCTTTTCCTTTTCTTTAAGACATTTAGTTGCTTGATTTTATCCGGATAATCCCCCTTTATCTCTTTAAGTATATTTTTTGACTTAAAAGCGGGGTCTATAGCTAATTCATTATATCGACTTATATTACTGATAAGCCTTGCCCCTAAGACTTCCTTACTACTATAAGCGTCTTTTAAGTGCATTACCTAGAAATCCTGACTATTAATTAATGTCAGCTCCTGTCTAGGGCATTTAAGATATTAGAATAAATAAAAGAATTTCCTGGAATGCCTTTTATTAAGATGCTGTATAAATCCTTTTATTATAAAGAGGCCTTAGTATAATAGGCAATATATTATTTTTATTGTTTTACGTTACAAGTTTAGTGTATGCATTTTACTATATATTTGTTTAATATAGCTGCTTTAAGTATATAAATTAGCGTTAATAATATATTTACCCTATCTAAAACTTTTATATTCTAGGCAGGCAAAAAGGTATTTAAAATTATAAGACTTTTATATATATCTAGTAAATAAAGATTTATTAAAAAAATTACTATAGCTAAAGAGGCATTATAGCTTCTCTAAAGCCTTAAGTTTAAAATCCTTAGTTATAGGGTTAATACCCTTATTACCAGTATACTTATCGCCTTCCAGGGTTTGCCCTTTTATATATACTATAATCTTGTCTAAAAGCATTGCAGGAGGCATTTAATCTGTAAGCAGTAAAGAAATCTTCTTAGCAGCAGTATTACTAACCTAGAAAAGCATTTATCGCGGATTAATAGCTAATAGGTTATATAAATATATAGTTAACTTCCTTTATACCTATAGTCTATTAACCTCCGCAAAGTAAATTCGACGTTTCTTTTATAGCGTAATATTCTCTAGGTAATTATATATATATTGAATTTAGCCCCAGATCTTCCCTTCCTCTTTACTTTTTAACCTATATTTTTTTATATAGCTGTTAACTCCTATCTTAAAGTCTTAATATTATTTCTTTTATTAAATTAAGCTTTCTCCTTTTATATTAGGTAGAGAGGTATATAAGGGTCCCGTTGCAAGAAGGCATTAAATATAATACACTATAATGCGTTATTTTATTTATTAAGCTCGCTAAATGCAATCTTAGGCAGCTTATTTTATATTTAGATAGGCTAATAGGATATTTTAAAGACCTTTATTAAATTTGCAAAGATATAATTTTATATAGCTAAGGTTAAGTTTCCTATAATAAAAAGGAATAAAGTGTTAGTTAATAAAGAGCAGAAAGACTACTATTAATATTAACCTACTATTAAGCTGCCCTTTTATATTAACTTTTAGTAAATACAGCCACTTTCTTTTACAAGACCCTGTAATAAAATATATACAATTCTAAATGCCTAAAAACTGATTATACAATATTAAAACAATCGTCTTTTTCTTATTTAGTACTTTAGCCCTTTATTTAAGTTGCATATAATTTACGCCTTTCTTAAGCAGCCTAAGATGCAAGACCTAGTCGTATAAGTTATAGCCAGCATTAAAAGCATTATCGGCAATAGCCTTAATTGTAAAAAGCATAACAAGATAAAGTAATTTATATAGCATTAGTATTATAGGAACGCGCAATCTATCTTAATACAGTATTATTAGTTACGCTAAAATTCGATTTAAAAGGTATATTCAGGTTATACTACCTAAAGCGCTAATCCTTCTAAGTACAATTCTTTTATTGTTTAACGTAGTAAATAATAATAAATACTACTGGCCAAGTTCTAGAGGGCACTTTCTAGTCTTTTACTTAAATAAGCTTAATATCCTTATACTTAATATTTACTAGACTGCCTAGCCTTTAGCCGCCAATTCCGCCTAAAAGTATAGCGCAGTAAAATGCAAGCTGTATACTAGGTCTATATACTATATCCTATACCTTTATCTAAACTATATCGAGGCAAAAGATAATATCTTTTACTGTTATCTTAAACTTTTTAAAACTCTATTTAAGAGAAAGATTAAGTTTAATAGCTAAATATAGTATTTACTATATTTATTTTAAACTGTTAGGAAAATAGCGCTAAATATAAAAGGAGGTAAAAACTTACTTTAGCTATCTTATAAGCTAGACTGCAACTATAACTAATATTACAGGATAAAAAATTAAAAGACTAAAATAACGCGTTAGCTTAATCTTCCTTTCGCTTAGCTTTTATTACCCTGCTATCAGCTTTATTAATAAAAAAAGTTTATATATCTTTAACTAAATAGGCACTTTAAATAGTCTGTATATCTTTATACTCCTCTGCCTTTAAGTATAGGCGTGTTGTAATTAAGTTTTTAATATATAACCTTAAAAATGTTTAGAATATTAATTAAATATCCTCTAAACCGATATAAAGGTTAATCCAGATACATTTAGGATTAATATTAATAAACTTAGTAAAGTTATATTATTGCCTTAAATAGCGGCTAGAAATTAAATAAGGAAAAGTAGTATTATACTATTGCTAATTCTTTTATACTTTATTATAATATTTTTATATATCTAGGTCTATATAGGAATCTTTATTAAATAGATTTACTTAATATTATTTAAGTATAGCTAGGGCGATTTCTGCATTAAAAGCCTATTAGTAAGGTTACTGAAAGGGAAAAGGTCTTTAATAGGAAATTATATTATCTTTAAAACAAGTTAAAGTTATAGGGATAGCTATAATAGTAGTTTAAATAATAAGTAACCTAGTAAAGGTTAAAAAGGAAAAAGTTTATATATATTAGAAAAAGGGTAGGTAAAGATAAAGGAAGCGAGGCAGGTTTATATATATACAATAGCTGCGGAAAAGTATAAAGAACTATATTAAATAAACTAGGGAATAAAACGAATAGCTATTGCTCGCCTATTCTATAATACTATTATCTAAAAAGGGCGAAAGCTATAAAGAATATTACAAGGCATGTAAAAGGGTACTAGTATATAAGGCAGGAAAGCGCGCGCTTTTTATCTTATTAAAATAAAGAGTTAGGAGGGGGGGTATAGTACTTATCGTCTAGTCTCAAATCTAGCGCTTTTAAGGCTAAAGGAGGGTGCAGATTATTTACAGCGCTTCGGGATTAAAGGCCGGACAAAATCGTAACAGAGATATAGATAGGGCCTGCCCTTTCCGTATAAACGGCGGCTAGGCCAAGTATGCAATAGAGGGCCGGGCCGGCAATACCTCGGGCAAGTTTGATAACTAGGGTGGGTTCCCTATCCGCTCTCCTATAGTTAAGCCAATAAGAGGCAGATTAGTAGTTGGGTGGGTGACCACCAGCGAACACCAGCTATTGTATGTCTTCCTTTTTTGCCTTTATTTATTATTGTGTACTTTATATACAGGTGTGGATATAATATGAATTGAGAGACGAACCACTATATACGACTATATCTATTAGAATATACGGGATCCCGTCAAGCTCTTTTATTAAGTTAGATATCCTCTATTTTTAGCAGTCCTAGACTCTGAATTTCGAGTTATATAATTCCGTTTTTGGAGGATAATAAACCCCGCGCTAAGTAATCCACTACCGTTAAGTTACCTGACACCCCCTAACAAAACAGAGCTTACACCGTCACCGTTCTATACACGAGGGCTGTTCCGATATTGGCGATATAATTGTGTTATAACATTTATAGGCATAGTAGCTATTAAGCTTACGCCCCTCCTAGTGTATAGGCTAGTATAAGAACTAGGGTCTTAATAGGGTAAAGAGAAAACAGTAGCTCTTTAATAAAAAATATATACCTTATATATATATATAGATTTGTTGGTGTGAAAGTAGTGTTTACTTTTAATCCCTTGGCGGTTTACCTAAATAATAGTTTTTAGCGATTAAGGTTAATAATAAATATAAAAAGGATAGTACTATTTTAAAATATAGTAAAGTTAAGAAGTTATATTAATTAGTAAATATAGATCTACCTATTATTCTTTTATAATATAGGAAAGTACGCTATACTAAAAATGCATATAAGATAAATAATTATACATTTAATTATATACTTTAAGGCTTATATTAAATCGTATAAAAGATCCTATTTCTTTTACAGTAAAATAAATATAATATTTTATTTAAATATTATTTAAAGAGAAAGCCTATTTAAAGATAAGTAATATATAGTTAAGGTTATACCTACTATATAATATTATAGTCTATAAAGTTATATATACTTTGAATTTAGTTTAAAAAAATAATAATTAAAGAGTAATAACTTTTAATTTAAATAGCTATAAAAATAATATTACTCTTTAAATATCTTTAAAAAGAATATAAACTTAAAAGGTAATTATTTATATATAGTTAAGGGATAAGGCTATTAATTTATTTTATAAAGCCTATATACTATACTTTTAAAGATATATAGCGATTTATATTATTAATATAATATTTATTTAAACTTTAAATTTTAAAATAAAATACTATAAAAATAAAGGCAGGCTTATTTTTTTAAAGTAGATTTAATTTATTATTATTTTTATCTTTTATTTCTTTATTACTACTATTTTAAATAAAAATAACTTTATATAAAAATATTTACTTAAAAGGTTTTTAAATAAATCTTGGCTTTAATATTATTTTATAGTTAAATATATTAATAAACTTAAAGGCTATTATTTTTTTATAACTTTTAATATAAGGTTTATTAAAGAAAATATTATTAAATATACATAAAAGAATCATAATATAAATACCTTTAAATTTAATACTTAAAGGGGAAGTATTTAAAGGATTTTAGTTTATTTATAAATTAAATAAATTGTTTCTGTTTATATAAATCTAGTATTACAGTACCAACGCGATATTAACGCCCTATTACGTAAGCTCTAAATATATAACTAGGCCTTAAACCGTTCCTAACTATAGCTTTTTATAATATAGTATAATAATAATATTTGCCTTAACCTGCCTTTTTATATTATAATAGTTTATACTATCCTTTAATTTAGCTGCGCTATTGTATGGTATATATTTAATTAACTATAAATTCCTTTAAATCCTTTTTTATTTTTAAAGCTATAATAATACCTTTATAGCCTAGCCATTACCCCTTAAACCCTATACCTATAAAAACCAAATTATAAGTAAAATAAATATAAATGCCTTAAACCTTACCCTATAGCCTAACCTGGCCTATTAGACTATAATTTTAACTATAAAGCTAATACCTTTCCTTTTCCTTTTTAAAACTTTATAAAAATCTAATATTAATAGTAATTATATATATCTAATAAATATAATTATTAAAGATAATAACTTTTATTATTAATTTTATTTCTTTAATTAAATAATAAAAAAAGGCTGAATTTAATAATAAAAATAAAAATAAACTTTTAAATAAAAGCTTTTAAAATAAGCACTTAAAAATTAAAATTTTAAAGTATAAATTTCAAGTTTAAGTTAAAGCTTTAAATATAGCTTTATCACTAAACTTTAAAAATAATAATTTATTTAATTACTATTAAATTTAAACTTTAAATAATTTAATAATAAATAAAAGTATATTATTAAATATTAATAAAAATATATTAATTAATACTTTTAAATTAATATTACTTTTATAAATAATAAATTAATCTTTTTAATTGAATTTAAATTTTCTTTATATATTATAAGTCTTTTAAAGGGAAATATATATTAATTATAATACAAAAGGTTTAATATTATTATTAAAAGTTTTAATAACTCTACTTTATAGTATTAAAAGATTAATATAATACTTTTTACTAATTTTAATATATAATATACAATAATTAACCTATTTTAAAAAGTATTATAATCCTTTAATAACTTATATATATTAAATAAGCCTTTTTAAAACTTTATAATAAGGCTATTTATATTAAGCAGTAAATATAATAAAATTATTCAATAAATAATAAAAGTTTTAAAGATAAAAGTCTTTTAAAAATTTATTAATATTATAAAAATATAAATAATTAAATGAAATAAATCTAACTTTATTAAATAATATTAACTTTATTAAATTATTTAAAATAGGCTATAAAAAGGCATTTACTATAATGCCTTTTATACTATTTAAATAAATAAATATTAATAAAGCTATTAATAGTAATAGTAATATTATTAATACTAATAGAATAATTAAATAAATCATTAAACTATTAGTTTCATATTAACTAGTAATTTAATATAGCTAAATACTATATATACTATATTACTTTACCTTTAAGTTTTTTATAAATAATATATTATTCAAAGACTTTACCTTTATTATAAAAATGTAAGCTATAGCTTTAATAAATAAAAAAAAAAGCAGTTTAATATATATTAAAGAAATCTATATTAAATATAAGATTAAAATTATTAAACTTAATTATATTAACTATACTTTAACCTAATAGTATTTTAAAGCTAATAATATAATAATTTAATAAAATATCATAATTAAACCTTAATAGTATACTAATATGACCTATAATATTTAATTAACCTATAAGCTTAGGCTTTGAATAATATACCTTTTTTAAATATTAATCAAAATAATAATAATAGTACTACTTTATTAACTTTTAGTTTACTTTAATTTAATTAACTATATTTGTTAAAAACTTAAATTTGATTTATAAATTAAAGAAAAGGTTAACCTTTATTAAAATTTATAAGTAAAGGTTAATTATAAATAATACTATTATTTTAAAATATATCTATTACTGCCTTTTTAATTAAAGACCCTTTAAATTTAAATTAATAAACAGTAAATCCGTTTTGATATAAACTATATTATTCTTTATATATTATATATATATTAATATAAAAGCTTTAATAAATCATAGCTATATAGTTTAAGCTTTTATTAATTATATTGTTATTAAATAATTTCATATTATTATTTAATAACTATTATTTATTAAAAACTTTCTTTTTATTAATAAAAGTATACCTAATAAACTTTTAAAATCTTTTATTATATAAATTATAATTAGCCTTTATAAAGAACTTTACCCTTTTTTTCTTATAAATATTTCTAATAATATATTTATTATTTTTAATTTTTTATACCTAAAAAGTATAACTTTAATATTAATTAAAAAAAGTTAACTATTACTTTTAGACTTTATTATTATTATAATTATTACCATTTAAAAATATAATTAACTTTATATACGTTTTAATAGCAGTTAAAATAAAAAATAATTCTATTAAAGTGAATATAAAGAATATATATTACAAGCAATTAATAGTTCAAAATACTTTAAATAAAGTAAAGTTTAATTTAATTAAATAGAAAATTATATTATATTGATAACTATTAATTAAAAATACATTGAAAAAAACTATAATTTCATTAAAAATACCTATAAATTATATATTCTATAAACTTTAATATTAAATTAAAATTACTTTATAACCTATAAATATAGCAGATGTAATAATAAAGAAATATAAGTATAAATAATCTTAAATTAAATATATATAAAGCTACTGCCTACTTTGATGATTTATAGTTAATAATAAAAAAGAAAACTTGTATTAAAGCTATTACAATTACTTTTTAAGATACTGCTTTTATAAAATTAAATTAAACTTTAAAATTTAAAAGAATATATTTAAATTTAATAAATATATAAATAATAGCAGCTATAAACTTTATTACCTTTTATTATTAATTATATATCTATATAATAAAAGTAATATAAAAAGATATTAATTAAGCTATTAAAATTAAAGAATTAATATTTATTAATTTATTAAAGCTTTTAAATAAATTCTTTAAATAAATACTTATAAAATAAAAAAACTATATTAATATAAAAGTAATATTATTAAAAGAATATATAATTTTATTAATAAATACTACATTTTAATATAATTAAAAAAGATTATAGCTATTAATATAAAGAATTTTATAATTTTATTAATAAATACTACATTTTAATATAATTAAAAAGATTATAGCTATTAATATAAGGAAATTTATAATAGGGAAACTTAAATTTAATAAATTAAATATTTTTAAAAAACTATTATTTTAATTATATAACCTATATAATACTTTCCTATTAAAGATAGTAAATAAACTTCCTTTATAATAGGCCTAAGACTATAAAATTAAAATATTACTAAAGAAATACGCTTTATATTAAAGAAATTAACTGTTTTTATATAATAAACAATAAATCATAAAAGAATAATTAAATAATAATTTCATAAAAAGATTTATTTATAAATTATTAATATAATATATTATTCCCCTTTTCTTAACTATAAAATTAAAAAACAATATTTATATTTATTAAAACTATTAAAAGTTAAATAATATTACTATTAAAAATTAATAGTTATTATTATTAATTTAAACACCTTTAATACTTTAAGCTATATAATGGTATATATAAAATATAATATTATTACTATATTTAATAACCTTTATATTATTAAAGGGGATATATAAAAAATAATGTTTATTATAAAGTTTAGCCTTTTTAAAATATTAGTTATACCTTTTAGCCTTTATAATATATTTACTATATTTTAATATTATATTAACAATACCCTTTATAACCTCTTTAACTGTATTTATATAATATACTTTAATAATATTTTATATACTTTTTAAGCCAAAAAGAAATTTAAAAATATATTTAAAAAGTTATAGTTTACCTTTAAAATACTAGCCTTTAAATTAATATTATTAAATATAAATTTAAAATAATAAAAATAATATACTTTAATTTAATTATTACTTTAAAGGGATTAAAGATAGATTTTAAAAAAGTTAAAGCTATATTAAACTAATAATTACTTAAAAGAGTAAGAAATTTATAAAAGTTCTTTAACTTTATAAAACTTTTGTTAAAATAACAAGGTTATACTAAACCTTATTTATATATAGCTTTTAAAAAGCTGTATACAATATAGCAATAAGGAAACGACTAAGAGTTTAATTAGGTTAATAATAGATAAACAATTGAATTGTAACTGAACTAATAGCTAAAAAGCTATAGAATATCTAGTGTATATGCAGCTAGTGTAAAAGTGATTGTATAAACAATAGCTTTGTCTTCTATAATAGTCCTCCGACTAAATAATAAAAGTATAGCGGCAGAATTGGGTTTATAGCCTTATTCCTATTTTCCGTAAAATTTATTTATATAGGAAATCGGCTAAATCGACTTACAGCCATACAAACAGGAAACCATTTTAGTTAGATTTTTCACAATAGCCGTTATAGCCATTATATTGAGTCTAGGGTAGGCGGGATAGCTGGTCCTAGCTTAATTGTTATTATTGAAGATAATAGAGATTTCTTAACTTACACTAAAGTTCCTCCTAAACTCGGTCCTAGCATTAGGCCTAATTCCGGGTCTAGCTAAAATAGGAAGGTTACTTAAATACACTAAAGTCCTTACTTTTTAGCCCTCCTTTTTTATACTTTTATTATTATTTTATTTAAAAATACTTTAAAATAGCTGCGCTATTAAATAAACTTTTAACGAAAAATTAACTATATATTTAAAAAAAGATAGTAAAAAGCCTTTAATTTAATTAAATATACTTTTAAATTAGCTTTAGTTGTAGCCTTTTTTAACTATAATAAATAAATAATCTTTAAAATAAATGCCTGTAATGAAATATTAAGCAGTATTTTATTATAATATAATAGAAAAGGTATTATATATTTTATTATATTCTTTTTTATAAAGTATAATATTTAAAAACATAATAATAAAATTTATAATAAAAAACGTTTAAATATTATTAAAGTAATAAAAGAATAGTATTTAAAATTATAAAGTTTATAAGACTTTTATATTATTATAGACTATAAAAACCTTAAATACTTTACTTTAATTAAAGCTTTAAATTAATAATAAGTTTAATAGTTAAATTCCTTTTTAACTTCAATCTTTATATTATTTATTAATTTAACTTTAAAGCTATAAAGCCTAATATATTAAATATAAAAGTAGAAAATAAGCCTGCGAAATTAAACCCCTTTAATAACTAAATTAAAAACAGGTAATATATTATTTTTTTATAAAGGTCTTTTAGCTTTAAAGTTTAGGCAATATTTTAAGAAAAAGCTTTATTAAATATTAAAATATATATAAAAGCTGCCTTTATAGCTATAATAATACCTGCAGAAAATAAATTAATTAATAACTTAATTGCAGTAATCTATAAATAAAATATTATAGTAAAAGAAATAATAACTGCACTTTAAAACCTTAATATCTGCTAATAGTTAAAGCAGCTTTATAAAAAACTTTAAATTATAAGAAATAACTATTAAGTAATAAATAATAAAATCTATTATTAAAAGAAGCTTTTTATTCCTTTTAATAATAAACTTTATATTTAAATTTTATTTAAATACTACTTTAATAGTTTAACTAGATATTTAAGTAAATTTAAAACCCTAGACTTTATTAGCTAAATATACTAATAGCTATAAATCCTAAAAGATATTAAAGTATTTATATAAGCCGATAAACTATACATTAAAATAAAAGCTTTATAATCTTTACTATAAAGCTTTCTTTAACTACTATTAATCCTATTTTATATATAATTAAATATCTCTATTAACTATATTATATTACTGCCTAAATCCTATTACTATCATACTAGTTATAAGCATTTACTAATAATAGTTTACTATTTTATAAAAATATATTATTTTATACCTATTACATTACTATTAATAAAAAAATTAATTAATATATTTATTAATAGGATTTATTGCCTTTATAATATACCTAAAAATATTATACTAAACTATAGTATATAGCTTATATTACAGCTTTAGGAATAACCTTTAAAGTAATTAAAAGTTATATTAAAATAGTTATTAGCCTTTTATTTTAAAACTAATAATTAAATTAACAAAATTAATATAAATATAAAATAATAGTTAAAAGCCTTTATTAACCTTTATTAAAATAATTAAATTTATTAGCTTCTACTAGCTAAATTTACTGTAAATTATATAGTATTTAAGATTACTAGTATTTTACTGTTTTTCGCTAATTATAGTTTTAACCCTCGCTTAAAACTAAAGCCTTTATAGCTTTACCTATTAAACTTTTCTGCAGTAAAGAAAAAAGAGGTTTTTTATATTAATGCTATTACTAATTGATTTAAATATATTATTATATAGCTAAAGGCTTTCACTAAAGCTTTAAAAAAGAAATATAAAGAAAACGTAAATATATAAAGGGAGGTATTATTAATTTATATTATTAGGCAGGAAGTCTTTATTAATATATAAAATATAAAGATATATTAGCTAGTAAAAAAGCTAGATAATAAATAGGCAGGACTTTATATAATAATAAAGGTATATTTATAAGCCTATACTATCAGTTTATTAAAAGGTATAAAGATTTTCTTAGTTTTATTTAACTCTTTTTTACAATTTAAAATAGTTACTTTACTGCGCTTTAAGTAAAAGATAATTAATAAAGTTAGGTTAAAGAATATTTAAAGCAAAGTGCTAGAAAACGAAAATAATATAAATAAAGTATAAGAGAAGTAAGAGTTTAAAGCGCTTTTAAATTATTATAATCATAATAGATTTTACTACTTTCTTAAATAGAAATACTATACTACTATATAATAGCTAGTTAAAGACCTATAAAGCTAAAAGAGGGTACTATAAGACTTTTATATAAAAAACCTAAAAAAGCTAAGCCTATTATAATAGGCATTAAAAGGAATTATAAAAAAGGAAAAAAAGGAAATAACTAAAAAGAAACTAAAGCCTGCAGAATATTAACTAAAGACTATATTGCACTAAAGCCTATAACTAAACGATATATTACTAATATTAAAAAGCTATATAATTTACTTTATTTACCTGTATATTAGAAATATTAAGATAGATTACCTAGAATTTTAATTTATATAAATAATATATCTATTTACAGCTAAATAGGAAGATAAAGGGGGGGTACTATTTTAGCATTAACTATAACGCAATATTAATGCCCTGTTACGTAAGCTCTGGTTATATAACCAGGCCTTAATGCGTTCCTAGCTATAGCTTTCTATAAAGCCTTAAGGCTTTTATACTCTCTACAGTATAATAACAATATTTGCCTTAACCTGCCTTTCTAGACTATAATATCTAGTTTATTTATTAAGTTATTTACCTATACTAGTTATTAATTAATTTTATATAAGTAAATAATTTTATAAAGTTATTATATATAACCTTTAGTTAGTATATTATTAATTATAAGTTTAATATAAATAAATTAATAATGTTTATTAAATAATAAACTATATTTATTGACAGTAAAATAAATGTTTTAAATATTTATTTATTAAAGAATTTAAGTATAATTATTGAAAATAGTAAACTATAAGCCTTTTTATTATAAAGAATTATTAAATCTTAAGTATTATAAAGATATAATATAATATACATTTAAAGGAACCTTAAAAAATAAATTAATTAATATTAAATCACTTAAAATACTATAAACTATAAAGTAATTCTAGTAAATTAATAAAAAGACTTACTATAAATTATTAAAAAAGTAAATATAATTTAAAATAATTTATAATTATTCTTTATATATCTATAACTAGCTTATTATTTATTTAATATAAGTATTTAAATAGTTATTAATTAATTATATATACTAAAATTGTTTATTTTATAAATTTATAAGTATATTATTTTATTCAATATTCATCTTTAACTTTATTATTAATATAAACTTAAAAGCTTTAATTTCTTTTTTAAAAATTAATTTAAATTATTATATATTAATAACTTTTATTTAACAGGCTATTAAGAATTTTAAATAATATTATAAATAGATTTACTGCAGTATCCTCTTTTAAAAGTTTTATCTTTATATAAGGAAGCCTTTTAATATATAAAAGTTAACTATATAAAATACAAATAATATTATTAATATTTAATTATTAAAAAGACTAAACCTTTATAAATAATTTATTAATAATAAGTAATTGTTATAAATTTATAAAATTAAACTTTATTTACTTTAAACTTTATATTAAACTTTAAAGGGAATTACCTCTTAAAAGATTTAAAAAAAGTAACTTAAAATATAGCCTTTTAAGCCTTTAAATAAAAATATTATAATACTTTAATTATATTTTATTTAATTATATAATTACTTTATTTACTTTATAATTAACTTTAATATTAAAATTAATAAGGTTTTTATTACTAGTAAATAATTTAAAAATAATATTTCAAAGTAATTTAAATTTATTTAAAGGGATTTATTATAATTATAATAAATTAAAATACTTTTAAAAAGATTATAAAGGTTTATAAAAGAGAAAAAATTAATAAACTTTAAGAGCTTATATTAAATCTTAAGTACAAAGTTAATATAATTTTAAAAAGTATTAATTATATATTATGTAACTAAACTATATATTATAATAATAATAATTTTATTTATAAATCTAATAAATATAAAGGTAAATTATATTTAAAATAATTTAGAAAAAAAGTTATAATAAATTAAAAGGTATATTAATAACTTAAGCCTTTTGTTTTTAAAGATACTTTTAAAGAAAATAAAGTAAATAAATATTTATTATATTTAAATAATTTAATACAATAAATGTTAAATTTTAATTATATAAAGTTAAATAAAGGTAATAGTATTTGAAACAAATAAATAATTACCGTAATTAGTTATGAATATTATAATTAAATTATTAAAGGGAATAAAGAATATAGTAATAATAATAACTTTATAAATGAAAATAAAATAATCTCTTATAATATAAACTACTACTATATAATACAATACCTTTAAAATTTAAAAATATATTATTTATAAATAGTAATTTTAAAAGTAAATTAAATATATATTATTTAAATTTAATTAAAAAGGTTATGATAAATATATAATAAAATAAAATAAACCTATACCTATATAAATAGCTTTATATATAAAATAAAGTAAATAATAAAATAGCTATTAAAGTTATTTTGATTATTTTAGCTATATAAATAAAGTTTATATATATTTATATATAAGATAACCATATAATAAATAACTTTATTTATAAAGAATATAATATTATATTTTAAGTAATTTATATTATATATAAACATATAATACACTTTTAAAAGATAATAAAATATAATATATTTTTAATTAAAGTTTTATTTTACTTTATAAAATAAATATAATAAATTAATAATACTTTATATTTAATACTAAACTATATATAGTATTCAAAGAATAAATATATTATTTATTTATAAAATAAAGTGTAAAAATAATAAATATAAAAATATATAAAGTATAAATTTACTTTAAAAAAAAAGATTAATTAAATTATTTAAAAGTTATATTAAAATTTATTTTATTTTATTATTTATAAAAAGACTGCCTATAATAAATAAAAGTAATATTTACTTTAAAGAACTTTAAGTAATAATAAAATTTATATAAAAAAGAAAAATTAAAAAATAATTAAAATTATATATAAAAGGGCTATAAAGTAATAATTACTAAATTATATCTTTTGAAATATTAAATAATAAAAGTAATAATAAAGGTTTATTATATTATAAATTAAAAATAATAATTAAAGGATATAAATTATATATATTAATAGATAGTAAAATAATCAATAATTTATTATATTTATAACTGTAAATTCCCTATAATTACTTTAAAAAAAAATGCAACTATATTAATTATATTAAATAAACGAAAGCCTTTACACATATATATATAATAATAAATAAATTAAGTAAAAGATTAGTTATCTTAAACCTAAAACTATTAAATATAAAAGATTAACTTTTCATAATATAAGAAATATTAATAAATATAATATTATGTTTTAATTATCTTTAATTAAAATATAATAACTTAAATATTAATTATTAAAAAGCTTAATTTTATTAATAAAATAATAAAGCTTTTTTAATAATTAAAATTACTAAAAAGGCTTTAACTATAAAGTAAAAACCTTATATAAAACCTTTAAATATATGAAAAAAAACAATTAAAAAGAATACCTTTAATTTCATTATAACGATAATTTATTTGAAAGTAAAATTTAAATAAAGGAAAAGAAAAATAAATAAATTTAAAAGATAATGAGTCTTTTATAAAAAGTACTTAAAAATATTAATAAAATATTTAAAATAAAAGGCTTTAAGATAATAGTATTATAGAATTAAAGAAATAAAAGTTTATATATAGAAAGTTACTTATTTAAAGTATACTATTAGCTTTGAAGAAATGTATATAAACCTATTAAAAGTATAAATAATAAACAATTGGTTTATATTTATAATAGTTAAAAATGTTTAAAGCTTTTTAAACTTTACTTACTATTATTAATAATTTATTAAAAACTATAAAAGTATTATATAAACTTTTTATAAATATTAAAGATAAAAGAAACTATTTAATAAACTTAAATAGTTTATTTTAAAAAAGTTCATATTTATTATATTTAATTTATTTAAATAAATGAAAGTTAAAATAAATACTTTTTACTTTATTATAGAATTTGAATTTAATGTAAAAATAAATATAATAAACTATACTTTATTGCCTTTTACTTTAAAGTATTATATAATATAAAGTTAAAGTCTTTAATATATAATAAAAAGCTTTTTATTATTATTTTTCTATTTAAAAAAAGAATATTATTTATTTAAAGGAATATATAAAGTTAAAGTATATATTAACTATAAAGATATTATATATTTTACAATAATTTTATAACCTTTTAAAAGGCAGATTTCCTATATAAAACATGTTTTTAAAATTCAATTATATTTAAATCTATTAGAGAAAATTAAGAAATAAAGAAATAAATATATTTAATAAATAAATTAATTATAATAAAGGAAAGATTAAATATATTAAATAAGTTTTAATATAAACCTTTAAAAGATATTATTTATAAATAGTATTTAAACTATATATACACTATTTAATAACAATATTATACTTTAATATATTCAGAAGTATTATATTATTTAAAGTAATAATAGATTTTGAAAAGATATAAAGCTTAATAAAAAGTGAATTTAATAATAAAATAAAGAAATGTAAATTTTAAATAGACTTTAAGAAAATATAGTCATAAAAGTTTATTAATATTTAGTATATAAATATAAAGGTATTTATAAATCCTGTAAAATAATATAATAGTATTTTAAGTTTTAAAGATTTAAAACAATAATATAGAATATTATTCTTTATTATCTAATTTATAAAATAGTTAAACCTTAAAACTATAAAATATATAATCAACTTTAACCTTTATTAATATTAGAATAACTATAAAAGTTAATTTTATTAAATTCTATTACTAAACTATTATTATTTATTTAATTAAACATAAAGATTAAATATAATAATATTTTAATAATTATAGATTAATTTATTAAATACTTTTATTTCCTTTTATATAAAAAGGCAATAGATATAAAGATATTAAGTTATATATTTTTATACTTTATTGCAGTTTATTGTATAACTTTAATTTAGATTTCCTTTAATTAATAATTAACCTTTATATTAAGATTCTAGTGAATACTTTTCAATTAATTAAATATAAATTATAAAGTTAATACTACATACTATTAATAAATATATTATTAAAGAAAATATATTATTTAAATTATTGAAGTTTACTTTAAAAGTTATATTAACCTTAATTAAGACAATTAAACATAAAAGCTATTAAATTATATAAATATTTTATAATAGTAATACTTTAAAGTTAATTGAATTTAGCTTTATTTATATTAACTATAACTGTATATTAAATACATATAAAGTATTAAAAAAAGCTCTATATATTAATAAAGTATAAACAAAAGTTAATAATATAAAGTAATTATATAAAAAGATAAAAGTATACTTTTATATTATATATAACAGAATAAAAAAGTATATTAATAAATATAAATTTAAAGGATTAATCTTTAAAGAGGGAGATATAGTTTATTTATATTACTATTTATTAAAAAGAGAATATTATAAATATTATAATAATACAAATAAATAATAAATTGAATTTTGAAAAACTTAAACTATATCATATTAAAAAAACAATATTAAAATTTATATATAAATTGACTTTATTTAATAGTATTTAAAGTGATTTAATATTTTATATTTTATTATTAAAAAAGTATTATAAAATATATTAAAAAATAAATTGATTATAGATTTAATAAAAGTTTTATTAATTTAAGAAAAGTATAAACTTAAGGGAATTAAAGGTATAAAAATAAAAAATATTAAATATTATTATTTAATAAAATAAAAGAACTATAAAGAAATTATAATTTTTAAAAATTTAAAAAATACTTTAAATACTTTTAAATAACTATATAGCAATTTTATTAAAGTCTAGGCCTTTTAATAAAAGGTTAAATATAATATTAAAAATAAAAAGATTAATACTTTAAAAGTCTTAAAACTTTAAAAAGACTTTTAATTTTTACTACTTTAAATCTTTTAGTTTATTTAAATATTTTAACCTATATTTAACTATCTTTTTACCTTTAATCTACAGCTATTATTTCTAATAATAAAGATACTTTTAATAATTCAAAGCTTTATCTATTTCTGTTTAAGCTTTATAAAAGGCTTTATAATAGACTAATAAAAGTTTTTCTATTAATTCTTTAATAAACTTAAAATATTATAATTTAGAAATAATATTTAATATTAAAAAATAACTTTTTAATAATATTAAAAGAAGACTTTAAAGAGATATATAAAAGTTTAATATATCTTTTATATTATTAAATAAATAATTAATATAAATATATCTACTGCACTTTAAAAAATAATTGCTTATATAATACTTAAAGCTAAAAAAAAGAGAATAAAAATCAAATATAATATTAAAACTATTAATATTTATTAAGTTTATAAGTTTATAATAATAAAAAGTTAGTTTAATATAAATAGGCTATAAACTATTAAATATAATATATAATTAAGAAATTAAGATATTATATATAAAAAACATAAAAAGATTAAAATAAATTTTAAAAATAAAATTAATAAAAGTATAATAGGGGATTAAGCGAAGTAAGTATAATATAGGTAATAAAGTATTATAAGTCTTAAACTTACTGCTTTATTAACTTATATACAGCTAGGTTAATATAGTTAAGTGTGACGATCCGGGTTGATTCTCAAGGGATAAACCGAGGTTCGTGGGTTTATGTTGACAGAGAGGTCAGGGA
>JAOALB010000261.1:0-44518 GCA_025331125.1 Mycogone perniciosa
CTGCAGCTGCTTTTGCCTTTGGAGCCATTTTCGAAGAACCAGTTGGTGAGAGCTTGATGATTAGCAGAAGCCAATTGCGCCGGCGCTCTCGTGCCTTTAAAAGCTCTTCAAATGCCAAAAGGGGGGCGGCACTGCCTCAAGACTTTGAGGAGTCGTGAGAGGCAACTCTCGTTCCCTTTTACGAATACGCTGTCGGAGGTTTGCCATTCCGAATCGTCCCACAACGCTGAGGCACTCAATTGGGCTTAGTCACATCTGGGCGTAAAACGAGGAGCGATAATACGGACAAACCCATTCCCCGATCGACCTGCCAGGAACCCGCCTAATGCCGCAGGTCACGTGTTCTCCTATCTCACATGTTGGTCAAGCTGACGAAGCTATCATGACGCCAAGGCCACCTAGGCTGAGACCACTTCCAGATATCCGCACGTCAATGTGAGGCATAAGCTTTTGCTAGGAATAACATTTACGTTTGCATTGCCCTTCCTAGTCTCAACGGGCTTCAGCGACTGTCAATCCCTTTCCTCAGTATCTCGTGCGCCGTGGCAATTGATGATACGAGACAACTCTGAGACTCCGTCGCCCTCGAGGCGCTTTTGAAGAATCGCATCGACCACCCACCACCCCTCCACTCCTCGAAACTAGGCAGACAACATATTCAACATGCAAGCATCTCCGTCGCGCATCTTCTCGCTCCTCGCCGCTGCTGTGGTCGGCGCCGTCAACCAACTCCCAGTGAAGATTCGTTTGAATGCGTCTAAGCAAAGCGAATGTGTAATGCTATTAAATGATCATGCTTTTTATCCCCCTCCCCCAAGTTTCATATATCATAGCGCAGGATTTGGATTGAGCAAACATCGCAACACCTAATCATATGCATCCGGAGATATTATCTCAGCCAATGGAGAGATCCAGTTGCAACCAACTATCTACATTATTCATATGCAGTTCTCCACAGGAAGTACACACAGGCCTAGACAGGGAGGGGAATGGAGAAACTGGCGTTACAGTGGCGATCGGAATTAATGGCCATATTTTGTACATGCTGAAATTTTGCGGGTACAAACCAGGCCATTACGTCTTCTAGCTGGGACTAGGTACATACACATTGTGGGGTACTACTTTAACAAAAGTCCATTTGGGCCCTTTTAATGCTACAGTTAGGAGCGAAATGGCCGTCCTGTCAACACAAACTCTGACAAATTCATGCGTGCGGGCATGTCCACTACAGTGCCTACTACACATAGTACATCAGCTGTACCTAGCTATAAGCAGGGCTTGAATGTCAGAGTTTGTGCCTTGGACATATTACTTCGTATCTTGCGCTAGCTCATGTACTGTCTACAATTCAAGTGATTTGTTAGTAGCTTTATGTACTTAGCAGGACTTCGGTGTTACTTTCTAGCAGCGACTTAAATGGTGTGAAATCCATAATAGGCAATTTTATATAGGGTGATTTTTAAGCCATTTTAGGCTATTCAGTAGCGACCTGGTATTGAAATGTATCTGCAGGTACCTCTCTGGTCCGTGCTCTGGAATTTCCAAAGAGTGTTAACAGGACTCCCATTTCGCTCCTAACTGTAATACTAACTATTCCCGTTCTTATACGCTTGGCAACGGCGGAAAGGTAATGCTGGGGTCAACGGTATCCTGTCCTGCAAGGGGATACATATCCACCAAGCTTTCAACCATATTTCTGATCTCTTGCATCCTCTCCTTACACCTAAGAACCAAGTCTGGTTGGTAGTGGTTGGGGGGCCACTTATTCCTTCTTAGACTCGCCTATTCCAATCAGGGAACTTATTAGGCGAATGAGTAATGAAACGCAGTAGGATAAGTTACGATCGATTGATGCTGTCTATGCTTTCATCCAGGGTCAGCGCTGCTATCAATAACTGATTAACAGTTATAGGGCTCATAAGTGGATTGGAAATGATTGAATTCGACACTTTTGCTGATCCCAAGTTAGGTGGGAAAAGCTGCTACTTAAATACATAAAACTAGGTGGTTTAGTGAATGTTCTTCATAAAGGAGTGATCTGTTGGAACGAAGGGGTGTTTGGTTGGAATGAAGACATCTGGCTTCATTACTGAGGTTGACAGCTGCTGCATGCCTCTAACAATATTTTATTACAAACTACTCCGCAGCAAGGTGCATTATCATTTGATGCATCTTGGCAATCCTTTCCTCGGCCATATGACTCCGTATCACATTAGGCACGACATCATCAGCAGGCCTGCACGCAATTAGTCACCACATCAAGAAGAGGAGTGCAGGTGCTACATCATATTGGTCATGTTGTGGACATCGTTAAATGAGTACGCAGCGAGACGTTAGTCTGATTGAGCCGCAAAGTCACCAGATCCATGGGACAGCTCGAACTGAATCTGCCGAGGCACCATGCCTCTCCCTTGTAGCCTTCTGCCTGGCTGAGGCAATGGCGCTATCCGTCTTCGATTCCACTGTACTCCGTAGTATCCGCCTGGGTAGCAACTCTTGGCTTTCACGGTGATACATGACGAATAATAAATGATGATTCACGGCTAAGTGCAATGAGCGGACCTAGCTTTCCCATTAAGGCGAAAGATTTGGGATTTTTGGCACACATATTTGTCTTGGCTGTCTATTAGGACCCAACGCACTTGTCCTATCGCACCGTGGTCCATGTTCCAGAGGGGCAGACGGTCGCAGCAATCGCCATAACGACCTTCAGGGAGAGAAAGCACCAACCCATATGCACTGACTGACGCAAGTGCAGACGAAGCCTCGTTGGACATCGGGAACGAATCGAATGCTGCTGCTGCCACCGGGCGCCGCATCTCAAGTCCTGTCGCCGGGGCCAAGGCCGCGCTACTGCCAGGGTCCTATTTGCACAAGAGCCTAGCAGTAGCCAAGAGTTTGGTCCGATCAGCCTCTCGCAAGGCTTCGCTCAGCCATCCCAAATTTGTGATACCATGGTAGGCAGTGATGGACAGGTTGACGGCGATGGTATGTCTTGGGCAGATTTCGATGCCAGCTTCGCCACGGGGATAGCCTACCTAACAGCCAATACTCGGGAGGAGGGCTAGAGGTAGAAACTAGTGCCACGGAATTTGCAGGATTCCCGGCGCAGAAGGCCGTGCCATTCATGGTAGTTCCGAGCACAGCCTGGCGCAGAGCTGCGCGGGAGGCTCTAAAGGCTTGGAGGATGCTCGATGGTCTATCACCACAGCCGGTGTCGGCAGTGCCACCAATGTCGTTTCCTTTATCAAAAGATCCTAGGCTGAGGGCTTTCGCAAGAGCTTCAACTGGAAGAAGAGGCATGTAATGGCGCACTTTCATAGAATACATGTGCAGATATCCTCTATCTTCTTGGACTACCAAATTAACATATTTCTAGTACGTGGAGCGCCACCACCGCCAAGATGAATGAAGCGATAATGAAGCGAGAATGTGATGATATCTTAGTTAACCGTGTCGTTGAACCTTCCACAGCGTTACACTAATCAGCAGTGCAAAAAGGTCAACGTGCAACAGCTGTAGAGCGGTGGCTATGGCAAAAATGTCTCGGTACTGCAAGCCCGGCTATCCAGACGAGATCACATAGCTATTCCCTCCGGCCATCTGGATTCTTTGTTCCAGATGCGGGTCACTAATGTTTTCTAGAACCATCAGATTAAAGATCAGCCGCCATTGATGGGGACGCAAGACGGGTAGGCACCAACCTGGCGCAACTCCACGGCCCCAGCAGACGAAGTAATAGATGACAGGTCTAAAATTTCCGAACTACCCCAGCGTTCCATATTCTCTAAGCCGACCTTCCCACCGTCCAAGGTGTATTTTTGCATGAGCTTCATGGTAATGATGCTAACGTCCTTCATGTCCTGGGCTCTGGTCTCCGATTAGGCATTGACGGCTCAACTCCATCGATCCTCATATTGCCGTAGTCTGCTTTTGAGATGCTCCTCCGTACTATTAGTACTACTAATCATAACTCCTTTCCACTGTTCAATGCATAAATTTGTGTTGTGTCCCAAACTTTAACTGGCATCGTAGGAAAGGCTAGTCGAACCAAAATATGTAGCTTGCGCTTCACTGTGACATTTGCCCCAGATCAGCATCTCCTAATAAGCTAAGCTCCCCCAAATGCCTCTGAGGGCTGACAATGATCTCGGAGATTGCGGTACTGATGCAGTCTGCTAAAAGCATCGCTTCCCTCTTTGCGAGACATCCTGGACGGATTTCTAATTGGATCATGATCTCCGTGCTGCTGTTGAGAGCACGAATGATGACATCATACTGCACAGAGTTAGTATCCGTGTTGATGTTGGTAGAGGGGTCTTACCTCGAATGGGTCAGATCCGTTCAGGTAACGGATAACGAGCCCGTCATCACTCCGGTCGCTATTATCAACACACGCTCTCTGCAAATTTAGCGCGGTATTGAAAAGTGCGGATGTACCAAGAGCTTTGTGGATTCCAGCTAGCGGGAAATGTTGATATGGTAGGCTGCTTAGATAGTCCTTCTGAATTACCTGCAAAGTCTCAAGGACAGACTGCGACTGGTCTAAAGGGACTCGGAAGGGAACCATTCCAATCAGCGGCCCAAAGATTCTATCAACATTCTCGATAGGTGTATCTCGGCCTGAACAGAGAGTTCCAAAACATGGCATGCTGGTTTCCGTGTACTTTCCTAGCACAAGGGCCCATGCGACTTGAATGACTGATGCCACTGTTACCTCCCATTGTGTGCAGAATGCCTGTATCCTGCCTGTGTCGAGATGGGGCACCTTGACTGGCCGAACGCTAGCGCAATCAGCACTGCTCTCCATTGAAGGTAGAAAAATGCATGGCTTAACATGAACCAGATACCGCGTCCAGAATTCAAGCCCAGCATCGTGTGGCTGCTCATTTAAGTGCTTGATGAAATCCCTATACGCACCAGCGGGACCAGCCTGGCCAAGGGCGCTATGATAAGCTGCCCGAAGATCATTCCATAGCAAACCCAATGAGAAGGCGTCTATAATGGTATGA
The DNA here is from genome assembly GCA_025331125.1 of Mycogone perniciosa. Taxonomy (NCBI): domain Eukaryota; kingdom Fungi; phylum Ascomycota; class Sordariomycetes; order Hypocreales; family Hypocreaceae; genus Mycogone; species Mycogone perniciosa. The sequence continues at coordinate 5,013 of JAOALB010000261.1, forward strand.
TCCACTTCAAGTCGGAGATAGGCCCGCCTCTCGTTGACCTCATAAATGGTGAGATGGTGCTGTAAGCCATATTTCTGATAAGCTGGAGTGCCATTTCGCGACACATTGATGTCAGCTTCGTCCTTTGATCGTAAGCAAGATATGCTTGGCACTGGATCCCTTAGGATAATATGCATGCTGCCTCCAGCGAATTTATCAACAAGCGCAGATCGCAAGAGTGTGTGGCGTTTGACAACAACCTGCCAGGCTTGTTGGAGTCTAACCAGGTCGAGTCGAGCTTCGTCTCCACTGACGCGAAGTTCAACTACAGACCACGTTCGGTAGACGTTTGGTTCCTTGCTCTGGGCAACCAACATGCCTTCCTGTATTGGCGAGCAGGGGAAGATATCTTCAACATCATCAACTTGAATCTTAAGGCGATCTAGCCAAATGTCTTGGAACCTGCGAATCTCCTCATAGGACTGGAACGCTAGTGGAAAGTCACTCAGAGTCCAGCCAGGAGACATGCGTGGGAGCGCCTTTGCCATGTGTGCTAGGGTGACGTTATAACTGTCAATCCATTCATGGATTTTATGTTGGTGGCGCATGTTCTTGGGATAAGTTACTGATGTCATGATATGCCCTCTGTCCACATATACGTTGATTTCAAAAACGGTGAATCTCCGTAGCTTAAAGCTAGAAGCCGGATCACACCCATTAGGTAAAGAGACTTGTTCAAAGAAAGCATCGCTGCGCTCAAGCTGCTGGTATAGTCCTGCGTAGTTGAAGAGAATCTCAACAGGGAACTCCCCTGCAAATATCTTCGCGCGACTCTCATCTGCAAACCGTGATGTAAAATACGACCAGCCATTTCGCGGTACGCTGCGGATACAATCCTTTGTCTGACAGACTATATCGACCAGACTGGTGTTTGTGCTCACAGAAACTTGCACAGGAAACATGGTTGTGAACCACCCAATTGTCGTTGAGGGGTCGATCCTGTTGTCCCAAGGCTCTCGACCATGGCCCTCATTGAAAATCGGGGGAGTAGGGCGATCAGGGAAGACAAGGCCGAATGAGTAGATAAGCGCTGATATCATGAGCTCAACAGGACGTGTGCTAAAGACACTATTGCAGTCGCTAAGAAGTACCGAGCTATTTGACTCGTTGATGGCAACACTTTTAACAATAGTGTCGGCTTGAAGATTGGGGCCTGGTTCCATTCCCCAGTAACTAAGAAGTGGCGGGTGGATTTCGAAGGGTATTGAGGTCGTAGGGTCCAAATTCTCAAGAGCATATTGAGCCTGGAGGGCGGTCCAGGACTGGAAACTCATTGAAGGTGATGTAGTAATTGTGCCTGAAGTTAGAAGCTCCTCTAGCTCCTGGAATAGCACTCGCCAGGACACCAAGTCAATAACAAGATGATGTATCGTGAGGAAAAGCAGCTGAGACTCTACGTCGTCAAAGAGCACGGCGGTGAGGAGCGGCCCGCTCTCGATATCCAGGCTTTCACGACATTGAGCAATAATCTGGGCAGTCTTAGAATCTGCAGATTCCTGGAAACGAACATTGAAAGATCCCACAATGTCGCTCGATATGCGCTGTTTCCAGCTTCCATCCTTACTTTTATAGAAACGCGCACGCAGAGTGCTATGTCGATGAACCAGGGTCTCAAGCGCTGTGGATAAGGATTTGTACCCGATTCTCGTCTTCAGTTTAAGGAGGAAAGACTGGTCAAAAGATACCATGACATCAGTCTGTAGATGAAGATATAACTGCTGGATCGGGCTTAGCTGGAGCGCTGTGTCAGACGCAGGCAGTTCGTCTGGTGGCATAAGAGAGTCCTGAACAAGACCAGTGACTCTGAGGTCTCTTTTAAGGCCGGATATCGTCCTCTTTTGAAGAATATCAGCAGCGCGGATATCAATGGATAAGGCACGAGCAGCTGATGAGACTTGCATGGCCGTGATGGAGTCGCCGCCAAGCTGGAAGAAACTGTCATCCAGTCCAATTGTGGCCGGGTCGACGTTGAGCACCCGGCCCCATATGCTCTGAATCTGCCGCTCGAGCTGTGTCGTCGGCTGCTGCTTTGTCCTTTGCCCGGCCGTCCGCATCTCTGCTAGCTGCTGGACAGAGAACGAACTGCCGATCTCGCGTAGCCGTTTACGGTCTGTCTTGCCAGTAGCCGCCATCGGCAGCTCCCGCATGGAAAAGAACACCGTCGGCACCATATAGTTCGGCAGATGCTCGACCAGCCTGGTCTCAATATCAGCAGCAATTGGAAGTAGCCTCGCCGTGATGCGCTCTGGCTCGTCTGTCTCGTCTGTCTCTGTCATATTGTCGTTTATCTGGAGGAATGCCGCCAATGCCGAACTTGAGTTTTGCCCTTGGGGAACGATCATTTCCGCCACGACCTTCTTGGCCTGTGGCAGGCACTCCTGCACGCGGTGCTCGACCTCGCCAAGCTCAACCCGCTGCCCTCGGATCTTCACCTGGGCGTCCTTGCGCCCGATGTAGGTCAGGCTGCCATCTTCGTGGTACTGGACCAGGTCTCCGGTCTTGTATAGACGCCCATGTCTCCCCGGCCGGCTCGGCGTGCCTAGCAGCAGCCAGGCCGGGTTCTCGATGAACACCGCTGCTGTCTTTTCCGGCTCGTTCAGATACCCACGGCCGACAAGAGGACCTTCGAGCAGTAGTTCGCCAATATATCCGGGAGGGAGTAGGCAATCATGGTTATCAGGATCCACAACCCAAGTCACCATCCCAACACCTCTGCCTATGCGGGTGGCCTGCTCCGGACTACTCGCATCGTAATTCATCGTGCTGTTGGGCGTACACTCAGCTGGTCCATACACATTTTGGACACGCACCTTGCCCCACCAGCGCTCGATGTCTCTGACACGCAGCGCTTCGCCACCACAGAGGATGGACTGTAGCTCGGGCACGTTCTCGGGAGCCAGAAGTTGGGCAACTGACGGGGTAAGATGGACAACAGTAGCGCGCGACAGTGTTATGCACTCGGCAAGCCTGTTCATCCGGTCCTGGTCGTTAGGGACAAACAAGCAAGCACCGGCGCCGAGCGTGTTAAAGACATTGCCGACTGACATATCGAAGGCGCATGATGAGAAGTCAAAGATTATTGACTTCGTTGTGAACCCATAATACTCTGTCTGATACCGGATCGATGACGCGAAATTACTGTGGGTAATCATCACCCCCTTTGGGGTCCCCGTGCTGCCTGACGTGAAGACCACATACATCACAGATGATGGGCTCACGCTGGGGAGATGAGCCACGGCCTCATTGCCCAGGTCGCCGAAGAAACCAGAACTTACGATGACCACCTGTTGAGAGAGCCGCGAACATAGACCCTGGTTGGAGACTGAAGACAGGAGGAGGTTTGCCTTGACCTGTCTCACGATGGCCTGCAGCCGCTGCTCTGGGAGAGATGGGTCGAGCAGCACGAAGACGCCGCCTGCCTTGATCACACCAAGCATCGCCACCGTCGTCCACATCGACTTCTCGAAGCAGAGCGGCACAAAGACATCCGGCCCGATCCCAAGTTCGACGAGGTGAGAAGCCAGCTGCGTGGAGCGCTGGTCCAGCTGACTATATGTCAGCTCCCCGTCCCAAGCAGACACAGCAGGCGCGCAGGGCTGAGCCAGCGCCCACTCCTGGACGATCTCGTGGACGCACTGTTTGACTGGTGGCGGAACGGTGCTGTTCCAACTCCATATCCGCTCCAGGTCCTGCTCTGTAACCATGTCGATATCAGCCAATGTGTGGTCGGGACTTGCGTCGTTAAGCTGCTGCATAACAAACTCAAGCCGCTCTAGCAACTTTCGCACCATCCATGGCTCGATCACCCTCGAGTCAACTCTAGCTATAGCCTTAATCTTGTCTATATCAAGCTGCAGCTGGAGGAAAAGTGCGTAAGTGTTCATAAATTGTTGCTCACTGCTGTCTTCCCACCTCCCAAGCTGATCCTGGGTAGCGCCATGTTCCAGCGGCTGGATGACAAGCAGTGTCTGGAACATACATGCCTGCCGGGCACCGGGAGATATCTTGGCGATTCGTTGCAACCCGGTATGTTCGAACGGGATCATCTCTGTCGACTGCTTCTGCACTGCCTCTAGATATTCTGAAACTCTCTGATCGCCCGCCAACTTGACACGCACTGGAACTGTTGCAATTGTCGGGGCCGCCATCTTGTCAATGCCAACAACAGGAGCACTCCTACCGGAGACTGTAACACCAAACACAACATCCTCTGAGTTGGTTATATGGCCAGCGACTAACGCCCATGCAGCGCGGATCAGATTCGATTGCGTGACATTAAGAGACCAATCCCTAGGCTGTGGGATTTGATGCTCTATCATAGTGTCTGCCACTGGCTGCTCTATAGCCAACGGTAGGACCGGGAATGATGCGCAGTGGCAGTCCGCCAAGACCGTTTTCCAGTAATCTACCACATCTTCTTTCTCGTCTTGCTTTCTAATATATTTGATGAATGATTGGAACTGAGGCTGAGTATAAAGTATCTCTCCACGGTACACACGGTTGACCGCGTCCATAACGAGAGGTAGTGACCAGCCGTCATATAGCGCATGATGTACCGTCCATGCGAACCACTTATATGCGCCTGTACCATCATCTTTAACAAGAGCATAGCGTGCGAGAGGCTGACCCATCTCCATCGGCCGTTTACTGTCAGCCTCAAGATAAGGTTGCAGTCCGTTTGCTGCCTCAATCCAGTGGATTTTTTCATCCAATACTACCTGCAAGAGGCCGATATCATTGTGCTGGATTATCCGTGTACGCAGGATCGCCATTGCCTGGGCTACCACCTCCCACGCGCTGCAGAGGGTCCTGGCTGTGAGGTTAGGAGACAGTTCTAGGGTACACTGCATGATGTAGTCGCCTGGCTGCTTTGATGACAACGACAAAAGGCCCTCTTGAAGCGGTGTGCATGGATATGCGTCCTTGATAGTAGCCGGATCCAATTGATACTGAATGGAAATATCCTGAAGAAGCGAAGGGATGTTCAAGCCATGCCTGAGGAGAGCAAAGGGCTGGATATCCTCTGGCGTATTGTCCGCTAAATAAAGCCCCTTGCTAGCCACATGTTCAAGCCTAGGATGGCGGAAGATGTCGGCCACCGCCAGTTCAATGCCGACCTTGCGGGCCTCACCTACGACTTTCATTGCTGTGATTGAGTCGCCTCCAAGCTGAAAGAAACCGTCATCCAGTCCAATGGTTGCCGAGTCGATATTGAGCACCCGGCCCCATATGCCTTGAATCTGTCGCTCGATCTCCGACGTTGGCTGCCTTTTTGTCCCTCGTCCGGCCGTCCGTATCTCAGCTAGCTGTCGCATAGAGAACGACCCACCGATCTCACGTAGCCTTTTCCGATCAGTCTTCCCTGTAGCTGTTGTAGGCAGCTCCCGCATGGAAAAGAACACCGTTGGCACCATATAGCTTGGGAGATGCTGGTTTAGCCTGTCCTCGATATTGGCAGAAATGGGAAGTATATTGATCGCGTCGGTGTCCGCCATGTCACTCATCTGGAGGAAGGCCACCAACGTCGGGCTTGAATTCTCTCCCGGCGGCACGATGACTTCGGCCACGACCTGCCTTGCTTCCGGCACACAGTTCTGAACCCGGTGTTCAACTTCTACAAGCTCGACTCGCTGCCCGCGGATCTTGACCTGTGCGTCTTTGCGGCTAATGAATGTCAGGCCTCCATCTTCATTGTACTGCACCAGGTCGCCAGTCTTATAGAGTCGACCATGGCGTCCTGGACAGCTTGGCGCGCCTTGTAGCAACCATTCTGGGTCCTGGATATATGCTACAGCTGTCTTTTCCGGGTCGTCCAGGTAACCGGGGCCAACCAGCGGCCCTTCGAGAAGTAGCTCACCGATGCATCCAGGTGGCAGGAGACGGTCATAATTCTCCGGATCCACGATCCAAGTAACCTGACCCGCTCCTTTTCCTAGGCGAGTGATCTCGTCTGGACTAGACACAATACTGCATGTATTGATTGTGCTGATTGGGGTGCACTCGCTTGGTCCATAGCCATTGAGAACCCGCACCTTATTCCACCAAGGGTTAACGTCTGAGGCACGTAAAGCTTCGCCAACAAACATGATCGACTCTAACTCAGGCATGTCTTCTGGGGATAGAAAATGGGCAACGGAGGGCGTGAGTAGCACAAGGTTAGCCCTTGACGATGCTATACTTGCTGACAAATTGTTTCTCCGATCTTGTTCACTTGGAACGCATAAGCAACCACCCGAAACGAGCGCTATGAAGGTGTTATAGATTGACGCATCGAAGTTGTAGGACGAAAAGTCGAAGACTCTTGAATGAGTCTGACCTGCCGTTAGTCCAAGGAGATCAACCTGATGATGGATAGCTGAAGCTATATTCCTATGGCTTATCACTACCCCCTTTGGTATGCCAGTACTACCTGATGTAAAGACCATATATGCGACAGATGATGGGCTAGAGTCAGAGCTGTATAGGTGCGGATCCGCTTCATCACTGAAGTCTTGAAAGAAGTCTGAATTGATAGCAACCACCTCTTCAGCCAGCCGAAAGCTTAGAGCCTGGTTAGAAAGAGAAGACAAGACCAGACCAGCTTTAAGTTGTTGTATAATGGCCTTGAGACGTTGCTCCGGCAGGGAGGGTTCTAGGAACACAAAACCTCCGCCAGCCTTTAGCACGCCAAGCATCGCGACCGTTGCCCATATCGACTTCTCGAAACACACCGGCACCAGCACGTCCGGACCAACGCCAAGGTCAACAAGTCGGCCTGCTAACTGTGTCGCAAGCTGATCCAGCGCACCGTACGTCAACTCGCCATCCCAGGCACAGACAGCCAGCGCGCTAGGCTGGGCCCCCGCTCGCTCGCTAATCAGGTTATGGACACATCGCTCAATTTGATCCGGGACAGTGCTGTTCCATGTCCATATCTCGTCTAGGTCCTCCTGTGTGACCATCTCGATCTCGGCTAGCATCTGCTCGGGATCCGCACCATCAAGCTGGCGCATTACATACTCGAGCCGCTCTAGCAACTTCTGTACGGTTCGTGGCGTGATCACCCTCGAGTCAAAGCTGGCTGTAGCCAAGATGTTGTCCGCGCCAAGCCGTATCTCAAGCACGAGAGCATACGTGTTGATCCACTGTTGTTGGCCACCATGCTGCCACTTCCCCAGATCCTGGCTAGAGCTGTTCTCCTGCGGCTGGATGACAAGTAGTGTCTGGAACATACATGCCTGCCGACCCTCAGGGGACATCCTAGCAATTCGATGCAACCCAGTCTGCTCAAAGGGAATCATTTCTGTTGTTTGCCGTTGGGTCATTCGCAGATATTCCGAAACCTTCTGGTGCTTTCTCGCTAACTTCATGCGCACCGGAACCGTTGCGATTGTCGGGGCTGCCATCTCGTTAATACCGACGACAGGCGCACTCCTACCAGACACCGTGACACCAAACAATACATCATCTGAATTGGTCATGCGGCTGGCGACCAGAGCCCACGCGGCACGGATTAGATTTGAGGCGGTAATGTCGGGAGACCATTCCCTATGCGTAGACCATGGAATTTGATGCTCTACCATATTGTCTGCCTCCGGCTGCTTCACCGATGGCGGGAGAGCTGGGAACGGTGCGCAGTTACAGTCTGCGAGGGATTTCCGCCAATAATCCGCTACCTCTTTATCATCTTGCTCTCTGATATACTTGATGAATGTTTGGAACTGAGGCTGAGAAGCAAGTATGTCGCCACGGTAGACACGATTGACCGCATCAGTAATGCGAGGCAGCGACCAGCCATCATATAGCGCGTGATGTACTGTCCAGACAAACCACTTATGTACGCCTGTATCCGCGTCATCTTTAATAAGAGCATAGCGTACGAGAGGCTGACCCATCTCCATCGGCCGTTTACTGTCGGCCTCGAGATATCTTTCCAGTCCGGTTGCCTCGATCCAGTGGATTTCCTCATCCAATACCACCTGCAAGAAGCCGGCATCATCATTCTGCACGATACGGGTGCGCAAGACAGCCAATGTCCGGGCTATCTCTTCCCATGCATTGCATAAAGCCTTCACATCCAGGTCGGGAGGGACTTCTAGGGTAGCCTGCATAATATAGTCTCCTGGCTGCTTTGATGACAACGACAAAAGACCTTCTTGGAGTGGTGTGCATGGATATGCGTCTTTAATAGCGGCGGAGTCCAATTGACACTGAATAGAAATGTCCTGAAGAAGCGAGGTGAGGTCCAAGCTGTCTCCCAGCAGAGCAAAGGGCTGGATATCCTCTGGCATATTGTCCGCTAAATGAAGCCCCTTGCTAGCCACATGGTCGAGCCTAGGATGGCTAAAGATATCTGTCACTGCCAGTTCAATGCCAACCTTGCGAGCCTCACCCACAAGTTTCATGGCCGCGATCGAGTCGCCTCCCAGCTGGAAGAAACTATCATCCAGCCCAATGGTGGCCGGGTCGATGTCGAGTACCCGGCCCCATATGCTCTGAATCTGTCGCTCAATCTCTGACGTTGGCTGCCGTTTTGTCCCATTAGCAGTGCGCATCTCGGCCAACTGCTGGGAAGAGAATGACCCGCCAATCTCGCGGAGCCGTGTCCGGTCTGTCTTCCCTGTGGCTGTCATAGGCAGCTCCTCCATGGAGAAAAACACTGTTGGCATCATATAGTTTGGCAGGTGCTCAGCTAGCTTGTCCTCAACATCAGGAGCGATGGGAAGTATCTTGGCACTGATGATGTCTAGCTTGTTATCGGCATTTCTCACACTGCCCTCGTTCTGGACAAACGCCACCAACGCCGGTCTTGAATTCTCTCCTTGCAGCACGATGACTTCGGCCACGACCTGCCTTGCCTCTGGCAGACATGTCTGGACGCGGTGCTCGACTTCTCCGAGCTCGACTCGCTGCCCGTAGATCTTAACTTGCGCGTCTTTACGCCCAATGAAGGTCAGGCTTCCATCCTCATTATAGCGCACCAGGTCACCTGTCTTATACAATTGCCCGCGGCGTCCTGGACGACTTAGCGCACCTCGTAGCAACCATTCTGGATCCTGGATAAATGCTGCAGCTGTCTTTTCCGGATCATCCAGGTAACCAGGGCCAACCAGAGGCCCTTCGAGGAGTAGCTCACCGATGGATCCGAGTGGTAGCAGATCATGATGGTTCTCTGGATTGACAATCCAAGTCACCAGCCCTGCGCCTTTTCCTATGCGAGTGCCCTCTTCCAGGCTGGATGCACCACAATTAATCGTGCTCATGGTTGTGCACTCGCTTGGTCCATATGCATTAAGAACCCGCACCTTATTCCACCAGGGCTTGAGATTGCTAACATGTAACGCTTCGCCAGCGAACACGATTGTTTGCAACTGAGGAAGCTCATTTGGAGATAGCAACTGAGCAACAGACGAGGTAAGGTCAATGACGTTCGCACGTAAAAATGCTATGCTCTGCACCAGCGCGTTTTTCCGATCTTGATCGCTTGGGACACATAAGCAACCGCCAGCAGCCAAAACTGTGAAGGCATTGCTAATGCATGCATCGAAGGCATACGATGCAAAATCATAGACTCTAGATTCTGTCGTTAGTCCCCGAAGCTCTACCTGATGGTGGAGAGCTGAAGCGACATTCCTGTGTGTTATGACAACGCCCTTTGGTGTCCCGGTACTGCCGGATGTAAAGACCACATACATAATGGACGATGAGCTTGAGCAGGGTAGCTGCCGCTCAAACGATCGATCATCCAGGTCCGCGAGGAGATCCGAGCTAACAGTGGCCACCTTTTGGTGCCCCAGCCGCGAGCTGAGTGACTTGTTAGAGAGAGATGATAGAACTAGGTTCGCTTTGGCTTGTCGGACAATGTCCTGCAGCCGCTGCTCCGGAAGCGAGGAGTCTAGCAACACAAAGCCTCCGCCAGCCTTGAGGACGCCAAGAATAGCAACTGTCGTCCACTTTGACTTCTCGAAACACAACGGCACCAGCACGTCCGGACCAACGCCAAGGTCAACAAGTTGGCCTGCTAACCGCCTCGCAAGATCGTCTAGCTCACTATACGTTAACTCGCCGTCCCATGCGCACACAGCCGGCGCATTGGGCTGGGCCCGAGCCCGCTCCTGGACTATCTCATGAACGCAGCGTTCAACTGACACCGGAACAGTGCTGTTCCATTGCCATATCCGGTCTAGATCAACACCCCCAACCAAACTGAGCTCCTCGAATCGCCTAGAGGGACTAATAATGATCTCAGAGATCGCGATACTCAGGCAGTCTGCCAGACGCGTAGCTTCGCTCGATGTGATAAATCCTGGACGGAAGCCTAACTGAATGCTGATTTCTGTACTGCTATCAGTAGCATTGACAGTTATATCATACTGTAAAGAGTTAGCATTTGTTCTTTGATTGGTGGAGTTTAGTCTTCTTACCTCTGTCGGATCGTTTCCATCAAGGTAGCGGATAACGAGCTCATCGCGAACCTGGCTACTGTTATCCTCCCTGACTCGTTGCAAATTTAGCCCGGTGTTGAAAAGTGCTGAGGGGCCAAGTCCAAGAGCCCTATGGATCGACGCTAGAGGAAAGTGTTGGTATGGCAAGCTGCTGAGATAGTCGTTCTGGACCTTCTTTAGAGTCTCGACGACAGACTGAAATTTCAAGTTATCGAAGTGGACTCGGCAAGGAACCATTCCGATCAAGGGCCCAAAGATTCTCTCTGCATTGTGGATAGGTGCGTCTCGACCCGAAGAGATATTGCCAAAGCATGGCGATGAGGTCCCCGTATACCTGCTCAGGACAAGCGCCCAAGCAGCTTGGATGACTGTTGCGGCTGTTACCTCCCATTTTGTGCAGAATGCGCGGATCTTGTCTGTGTTCAAATGGGCCACCTCGACGGGCCTGATACTAGCGCAATCAGTACTATTTTTGCCTGTAGAAGCTGGGAAGAAGCATGGTTCAACATTAGCTAGATGCCGAGTCCAGAATTTGAGCCCGGCATCCTGTGGCTGCTCTGCCAGGTAGGTGATAAAGTCCTTATATGTGCTAGCCGGACCAAGGCTATTATAATAAGATGCTCGAAGATCATTCCACAGTATATCCCTTGAGAAACCATCTATGATAGTATGATCCACCTCAAGGCGGAGGCACGCCAGCCTCTCATCAACCTGACAAATGGTGAGATGGTGCTGCAAGCCGTATTTCTGGTATGATGGAATGCTATTATTCTGCGGCCCTGTGATGTTGGCTGCATTCTTAGATTTCAAGCGAGATATACTTGGGACCGGATCCCTAAGGACGATATGCATTGCCTTGTTGCTTCCAGGGAAATTGTCAATAATCAGGGATCGCAGGAGTACATGTCTTTTTACGACAGCCTTCCAGGCTTTCTGTAGCCGATCAAGGTCAAGGCGAGCTTCATGTTCATCTCCAGTCCGAATTTCGATTGCAGACCATGGCCGGTAGTTTGTTGACTCCTTAGCCTGAGCCATTAAGATACCCTCCTGCATCGGTGAGCAGGGGAATATATCTTCAATATCGTCAAATTGGATCCCATGCTGACTTAGCCAAATACCTTGGAATTCGCGAATATCATTATATGACTGGAATGCTAATGGAAAGTCGCTTAGAGTCCATGCAGGAGAGATAAATGGGAGTTCCTTTGCCACCTGAATCAGGGTAACCTTATATGTATCAATCCATTCAACGATTTTATCTTGATGGTGCATCTTCTTGTGATAAGTTATTGATGGGATAATTCGCCCTCTATCCACAAGTACGTTGATCTCGAAGAGGGCAAATCTCTGTAGCTTGAAGCTAAAAGCCGGATCACATCCATCAGGTAAAGAGACTTGTTCAAAGAAAGCATCGCTGCGCTCAAGCTGCTGGTATAGTCCTGCGTAATTGAAGAGAATCTCAACAGGGAACTCCCCTGCAAATATCTTCGCGCGACTCTCATCTGCAAACCGCGATGTAAAATACGACCAGCCATTTCGCGGTACGCTGCGGATACAATCCTTTGTCTGACAGACTATATCGACCAGACTGGCGTTTATGCTCATAGAGACTTGAACAGGGAACATGGTCGTGAACCACCCAACTGTGGTTGAGGGGTCGATCCTGTTATCCCAAGGCTCTCGACCATGGCCCTCATTGAAAATCGGGGGAGTAGGGCGATCAGGGAAAACAAGGCCGAATGAGTAGATAAGCGCCGATATCATGAGCTCGATAGGGCGTGTGCTGAAGGTATCGTTGCAGCTACCAAGAAGCATTGAGCTGATTGACTCATCGATAGTGAAGCTCTTAACAATAGCATCATCACGGAGATTAGGACTAGACTCCATTCTCCAGTAAGTAAGAAGAGGAGGCTGGAGTTCGAAAGGAATCGAGGTGCTAGGGTCCAAGTTCTTAAGAGCATATTGAGCCTGGAGGGTGGCCCAGGACTGGAAACTCATTGAAGGTGGTGTAGTAATTGTGCCTGAAGTTAGAAGCTCCTCTAGCTCCTGGAATAGCACTCGCCAGGACACCAAGTCAATAACAAGATGATGTATTGTAATAAAAAGCATCTGGGGCTTAGTAAAAATTGTGGCGGCAAGAAGCGGACCGCTCTGAATGTCAAGGCGTTTACGACATTGAGTAATAGTCGTAGAGTCTACAGACTCCTGGACACGCACAACAAATGACTCCAAGACGTCGCTCGATATGCGCTGCTCCCAGGTTCCCTTCTTATTTTTGCTGAAACGCGCACATAAGATGCTATGTCTGCGAACAAGAATCTCAAGCGCGTTATATAATGATTGGTATCCCACTTTTATTTTCAACTTGAGCAGAAAAGCCTGATCAAAGCATATCTTAGCATCAGTCTGCAGATGAAGATATAGCCGCTGAATCGGGCTTAGCTGGAGTGCAGTGTCAGGGGTCAGCAGTTCGTCGAGTGGCACGAGAGGCTCCTGGGATTCCTGGATAAGACCGGTTACTTCAAGGTCTCTTGCAAGGCTAGATATCGTCCTCTTTTGAAGAATATCAGCAGCGCGGATATCAATGGATAAGGCACGAGCGGCTGATGAGACCTGCATAGCCGTGATGGAGTCGCCGCCAAGCTGGAAGAAACTGTCATCCAGTCCAATTGTGGCCGAGTCAATGTTAAGCACTCGGCCCCATATGCTCTGAATCTGTCGCTCGAGCTGTGTTGTCGGCTGCCGTTTTGTGCCTTTAGCCGTCCGTCTCTCGGCCAGCTTCTGCATAGAAAATGAACTACCAATCTCACGTAGCCGTTTCCGGTCTGTCTTTCCCGAGGGTGTCATGGGCAGCTCTCGCATAGAAAAGAATACTGTCGGCACCATATAGCTTGGCAAACACTTGGTCAGCTTTTCCTCGATATCTGGAGAGATGGGAAGTATCTCGATCGCGTCGGTGTCCGCCATGTCACTCCTCTGGAGGAACGCCGCCAACGCAGGGCTTGAATTCTCCCCCTGCGGCACGATGACTTCTGCCACGATCTGCATTGCCTCTGGCATGCACTCCTGGGCGCGTTGCTCAACTTCCGCAAGCTCAACTCGCTGTCCGCGAATCTTGACTTGCGTGTCTTTACGCCCAATGAAGGTCAGGTTGCCATCCTCGTTGTACCGCACCAGGTCACCTGTTTTGTACAATCGTCCATGACGTCCTGGATAATCTGGGGCGCCTCGCAGCAACCAGGTAGGGTCCTCGATGAACGCGGCGGCAGTCTTTTCTGGTTCGTTCAGGTAGCCATGACTGACAAGCGGGCCTTCAAGTGTCAGCTCGCCAATACATCCAGGTGGGAGTAGGCAATTATGGCTCTCTGGATCTACAATCCAGGTCACCTGCCCGAATCCTCTTCCTAGTCTTGGGACTTCCATAGCATTGCGTGCCTGGGTATTGATCATGCTGAATGGGGTGCACTCAGATGGCCCATATACACTTAGCACTTTGACTTTTCCCCACCAAATGTTGATATCTTCAACACGCAGAAGCTCACCACCAATGAAGATGGAATGCAGCTCAGGCATCTGCTCCGGGTAGAGAAGCCTAGCAACAGAGGGCGTGAGAAACACAGTATTGGCTCTTAGCTGTACAATGCTCTCCGCCAGCTTGTTCTTTCTATCTTCGTCACTCGAGACGCACAAACATCCACCTGAGGAGAGAGCTAAGAAGGTATTGAGGATAGAGGCGTCAAAGCCGTAAGATGAAAAGTCAAATATTCTTGAGGTTGTCGTAATGCCCAGATGCTCCGTCTGATGATGTAGAGCTGAAGAGAAACTGACATGTGATATCATTACTCCCTTTGGAGTTCCAGTACTACCAGATGTGAAAACCACATACACAAGAGACGATGGACTGGGGCTAGGTAGGTGCTCAGGTTCTTGATCATCCAGGTCGGCGAAGAAATCCGAACTGATAATGAGCAGCCGCTGCCCCATCTGCAAGCTTAGAGCTTCATTGGAGGGAGATGACAGGAGCAGGCTTGCGTTGACCTGTTGAATAATGGCCTGCAGTCGTTGTTCAGGAAGTGAGGGGTCAAGTAATACAAAGCCTCCGCCAGCCTTGAGGACACCAAGGATCGCAACGGTCGTCCACTTTGACTTCTCGAAACACAACGGCACCAGCACGTCCGGACCAACACCAAGGTCAACAAGTCGGCCTGCTAACCGCGTCGCAAGCTCGTCTAGCTCGCGGTACGTCAACTCGCCGTCCCATGCGCACACAGCCGGTGCATTGGGCTGGGCCCCCGCTCGCTCGCTAATCAGGTCATGGACGCAGCGTTCAACTGGCTCCGGAACAGTGCTGTTCCATTCCCATATGCGCTGCAGATCAATATCTCCAATTAAATTGAGCTCCTCGAGTCGCCTAGAAGAGCTGATAATAATCTCGGATATGGCGGTACTCATGCAGGCTGCCAGACGCGTAGCTTCGCTCGATGTAATAAATCCTGGACGGAAGCCTAACTGAATGCTGATTTCTGTACTGCTATCAGTAGCATTGACAGTTATATCATACTGTAAAGAGTTAGTATGTGTTATATAATTGGTGGAGTTTAGTATTCTTACCTCTGTTGGGTCATTTCCATCGAGGTAGCGGATAACGAGCCCATCTCGAACCTGGCCATCATCCTCTCCAGCCCTCTGGAAAGATAGCGCACTGTTGAAAAGTGCTGAGGGGCCAAGTCCAAGAGCCCTATGGATCGACGCTAGAGGAAAGTGTTGGTATGGCAAGCTGCTGAGATAGTCGTTCTGGACCTTCTTTAGAGTCTCAAGGATAGACTGCGACTTATCCAAAGGAACTCGGCAAGGAACCATTCCAATCAAGGGCCCAAAGATTTTCGAACCATTATTAACAAGTATATCTCGGCCTGAGCAGAGATTTCCAAAGCATGGCACACTGGTTCTTGTGTATTTGCCTAGAACAAGGGCCCAAGCAACTTGAATGATTGATGCAGGTGTCACCTCCCATGTTGCGCAGAATGCGCGTACCTTGGCTGTGTCGAGGTGGGCCACTTCGATTGATGTAACAATGGGTGTAGCGGGATGGGCATTATTCCCTGCAGAAGCTGGGAGCAAGCATGGCTCAGCATCAGCTAGATGCCGTGACCAGAATTCAAGTCCAGCATCTCGTGGTTGATCTTCCAGATACTTGAAGAAATCCTTATACGCACCAGCCGGACTAGCACGGCTAAGAGTACCATTATAAGCTGCACGAAGATCATGACATAGTATATACCTTGAGAAGCCATCTATAATGGTGTGATCCACATCAAATCGAAGATATGCCCGCTTCTCATCAACCTGACAAATGGTGAGATGATGCTGTAAGCTGTATTTCAGATAGGCTGGAGTGCTGTTTGCTGCCTTGATCTTAGCTTCGTCATCTGATCCCAAGCAAGATATGCTCGGTAAAGGGTCCTTCAGGATAATATGCATCGCTCTGCTGCTTCCAGGGAAATCATCGATAAGTAGCGATCGTAAGAGCGCATGTCTTTTCACGACAGCCCGCCACGCTTGTTGCAGGCGATCAAGGTCAAGGCGAGCTTCATGTTCATCTCCAGCAATCCGAATCTCCAGTATAGACCATGGCCGGTAGTTTGTTGCGTCCTTAGCCTGAGCCATCAAGATACCCTCCTGCATTGGCGAGCAGGGGAATATATCTTCAATATCGTCAAATTGAATACCGAGACGACCTAGGTAAGAGTCTTGGAATGTGCGAATGTCATCATATGACTGGAAAGTAAGTGGAAAATCGCTTAGAGTCCAGGCAGGAGAGATAAATGGGAGTTCCTTTGCCATCTGAATCAGGGTGACCTTGTATATATCAATCCATTCAACGATTTTATCTTGATGGCGCATCTTCTTGTGATAAGTTATTGATGGGATAATTCGCCCTCTATCCACAAGTACGTTGATCTCGAAGAGGGCAAATCTTCGTA
Source organism: Mycogone perniciosa (assembly GCA_025331125.1). Taxonomy (NCBI): domain Eukaryota; kingdom Fungi; phylum Ascomycota; class Sordariomycetes; order Hypocreales; family Hypocreaceae; genus Mycogone; species Mycogone perniciosa. The sequence goes on from JAOALB010000261.1 coordinate 21,460, forward strand.
GATTGAGGCTAGAGGCTGGATCACATCCCTCAGGGAGATCAACTTGTTCAAACAGAGCATCACTTCGCTCGAGCTGCTGGTATAGGCCTGCGTAATTGAAGAGAATCTCAACAGGGAACTCCCCTGCGAATCTCCTAGCATTGGTCTCATCTACAAACCGCGATGTAAAATATGACCAGCCATTTCGCGGTAAGCTGCGGATGCAATCCTTTGTCTGACAGACTATATCGACCAGACTGGCGTTTGTGCTCGTAGAAACTTGTACAGGGAATATAGTCGTGAACCACCCAACTGTGGTTGAGGGGTCGATCCTATCATCCCAAGGCTCTCGACCGTGGCCCTCGCTAAAAATTGGAGGGGTGAGACGATGAGGAAACACGATGTTAAATGAGTAGATAAGTGCTGATATCATGAGCTCGATAGGGCGTGTGCTGAAGGTATTATTGCAGCCACCAAGAAGCATTGAGCTGGTTGACTCATCGATAGCGAAGCTCTTCACAATAGTATCAACACGGAGATTAGAACTAGACTCCATTCCCCAGTAAGTAACAAGGGGAGGCTGGAGCTTAAAAGGAATCGAGGTGCTAGGGTCCAAGTTCTCAAGAGCATATTGAGCCTGGAGGGCGGTCCAGGACTGGAAGCTTATAGAAGATGGCATGGTAATTGTGCCTGAGGTTAGAAGCTCCTCTAGCTCCTGGAACAGCACTCGCCAGGACACCAGGTCAACAATAAGATGGTGTATGGTGAGGAAAAGCATCTGGGGCTCGGTGTTGTTGAAAATTATAGCGGCAAGAAGCGGACCGTTCTCGATATCTAGGAATTTACGACATTGAGTAATGATTTGGGCAGTATCAGAGTCTGCAGACTCTTGGACATAAATGTCGAAAGATCCCAGAATATCACTTGTTATACGTTGCTCCCGACACCCATCCTTGTTCTTGATGAAACGAGTGCGCAGAACGCTATGCCGGCGAATAAGTATCTCAAGCGCGTTAGATAATGATTCATATCTGATTTTTGTCTTCAACTTAAGCAAGAAAGACTGGTCAAAACATATTGTCGCATCAGGTTGTAGATGAAGGTACAGCCTCTGCATCGGACTGAACTGCATGACAAGCACATCGTCAGTCGCAGGCAGTTCGTCAGGTGGCATAAGAGAGTCTTGAACAAGGCCAGTTACTCCAAGGTCTCTTGCAAGGCCGGATATCGTTCTCTTTTGAAGGATATCGGCAGCACGGATGTCGATAGATGAAGAGCGAGCAGCTGATGAGACCTGCATGGCCGTGATGGAGTCGCCGCCAAGCTGGAAGAAACTGTCATCCAGTCCAATTGTGGCCGAGTCAATGTTAAGCACTCGGCCCCATATGCTCTGAATCTGTCGCTCGAGCTGTGTTGTCGGCTGCCGTTTTGTGCCTTCAGTCGTCCGCAACTCGGCCAGTTTTTGTATAGAAAATGAACCACCGATCTCGCGTAGCCGTTTCCGGTCTGTCTTGCCAGTAGCCGTCATGGGTAGCTCCCGCATGGAAAACGATACTGTCGGCACCATATAGTTCGGCAGATGCTTGGCCAGCTTTTCCTCGACATCAGTGGCGATGGGGAGTATCTTGATCATGCCGGCGTCCGCCATGTCACTCATCTGGAGGAACGCTGCTAACATGGGCCTTGAATTCTCCCCCTGCGGCACAATGACTTCGGCCACGACCTGCCTCGCTTCTGGCATGCACTCCAGGACATGGTCCTCGACTTCTCCGAGTTCAACTCGCTGCCCGCGGATCTTGACCTGCCCGTCCTTCCGCCCGACGAACGTTAGGCTTCCGTCCTCGTTGTAGCGCACCAGGTCACCTGTTTTGTATAATCTTCCATGACGTCCAAGCCGGCCAGGCGTGCCTTGACGTAACCACAGCGGATTCTCGATGAATGCTGCAGCGGTCCTTTCCGGATCATGCAGGTAGCCAGGGCCCACAAGCGGCCCTTCAAGTAAAAGCTCACCTGTGCATCCAGGTGGCAGAAGGCAATTATGATTCTCTGGATCAACAACCCATGTCACCTGTCCCACGCCTCTACCTATGCGAGTGACTCCGTCTGGACTAGACACACTGTAACTCATCGTGCTAATTGGAGTGCACTCGCTTGGTCCATAGCCGTTAAGAACCCTCACCTTGTGCCACCAAGGGTTAACGTCTGTCACACGTAGAGCTTCGCCGATAAACATAATCGACTGTAAGTTAGGTATCTCCTCTGGAGATAGAAACTGAGCAACGGAAGGGGTGAGCAGCACCATAGTAGCCCTCAATGATGCTATGCTTGCGGCTAGATTATTTCTCCGATCTTGATCACTAGTCACGCATAGACAACCACCTGAAACGAGCGCGATGAAGGTGTTATAGGTTGACGCATCGAAGTTGTAGGACGAAAAGTCGAAGACCCTTGAATTCGAAGTGAGTCCAACAACGCCTACTTGATGGTGGAGAGCGGAAGCCATATTTCTGTGGGTTATCACGACCCCCTTGGGTCTACCTGTGCTGCCCGATGTGAAGACGACATAGGCGACAGACAGCGGTGTGGAACCAATTGGGTGCGCATTTGCTGGTGTATCAAGGGCTCTGAGGGAATCCGAACCAACAGTAACCACTTCTGCAACCAAATGCAAGCTCAGAGCCTGGTAAAAAAGAGAAGACACGAGCAACTTCGCTTTGACCTGTTGGACGATTTCGTGCAGACGCTGCTCCGGAAGAGAGGGGTCAAGCAACACAAACCCGCCACCAGCCTTGAGCACGCCAAGCATCGCAACCGTTGTCCACATTGACTTCTCAAAACACAGCGGCACAAGCACGTCAGGCCCAACACCGAGGTCGACAAGCTGGCTGGCTAGCCGCGTGGCAAGCTGATCGAGCTCGCCGTACGTCAACTCGCCATCCCACGCGCACACAGCTGGCGCATTGGGATGGGCCTTCGCTCTCTCCTCGATCAGGTCGTGAACACATCGCTCAACAGGCGCTGGTACAATGGCGTTCTGTGACCATATCCACTCAAGGTCAGTTTCTCCCACCAAACTAAGTTCCTTGAGGCGCCTAAAAGGGCTGGCAATAATCTCAGAGATAGCAGTACTCATGCAGTCAGCTATGCGTGTAGCTTCCCTTGAAGTGACAAATCCTGGCCGGAAGCCCAATTGAATGCTCAGTTCTGTGCTATTATCGGTGCCACTAATAGCTATGTCAAACTATTATAAGTTAGTATATAGTTGGAGGTTTATGGGAAATTGGTGTTTATACCTCTGTTGGATCGTACCAGTCAATATAACGGAGACTGATGCCATCGTGATCTGGGCTAGCATCGCTGCTAGACCTCTGGAAGGAAATCACACTATTAAAAAGTGTGGAGCCAAGTCCAAGGGCTCTGTGAATGGAAGCAAGTGGGAAGTGTTGGTAGGGCAAGCTATTAACATTGTCCCTCTGAACCTTGTTTAAAGTCTCAAAGACTGACTGAGATTCACCCAAAGGAACCTGGCAAGGCGCCATCCCAATCAAGGGCCCAAAGACATTATTAACATTGTTAATAGGTATATCTCGGCCTGAACAGAGATTGCCAAAGCATGGCACACTGGCGCCCGTATACATCCTTAGCACAAGTGCCCACGCAAATTTGATGATTGTGGCGGCCGTCACCTCCCACTTTGCACAGAACGCGCGGATCTTGCCAGTGTCGAGACGGAGCATCTCCACCGGCTTAGCGCGATTCGGACTGCCCTCCACTGAAGCTGGGAACAGGCATGGCTCCACATTAGCCAGATGGTTCTTCCAGAATTCGAGTCCGACATCTTGCGATTGCTCCGCTAGATAGCTGATAAAGTCCCTATACGTGCCAGCTAGGCCACTCTGGCTAAGTTTGCCATTATAAGCGGCTCGAAGCTCGTCCCACAGCATACTTGACGAGAATCCATCCATAATCGTATGATCCACTTCAAGGCGAAGGTAGGCCTGTTTCTCGTTAATCTGGCATATTGTGAGATGGTGCTGTAAGTGATATTTCTGGTAAGATGGAATGCTGTTGTTCTGCGCTCCCTTGATCACAGCTTCGGCTTCTAATCCCAAGCAAGATATTCCTGGTACTGGGTCCTTGAGGATAACATGCATTACTCTGCTGCTTCCAGGGAAATTTTCGACCAGTATAGCCCGCAAGAGGGCATGTCGTTTTACAACAGCGTGCCAGGCCCGCTGGAGTTTGACCATATCGAGTTGAGCTTCGTCTCCACTGACGCCAAGTTCAGCTACAACCCGCGTTCGGTAGACACTTGGTTCCTTGCTCTGAGCAACCAACATGCCTTCCTGCATTGGCGAGCAGGGAAATATATCTTCAACATCATCACGTTGGATCCCAAGTTGACCTAGCCAGATATCCCGGAACTCATGAATAGCATCATATGACTGGAACGCTAATGGAAAGTCGCTGAGAGTCCAGTCAGGTGATAGGCCTGGGAATGCCTCTGTCATCTGTACCAGAGTAAGCTGGTATTTGTCAATCCATTCAAGGATTTTGTCTTGGTGAAGCATATCTTGGTGATAAGTGACTGACGTAAGGATATGCCCTTTATCCACAAGTACGTTGATCTCGAAGAGGGCAAATCTCTGTAGCTTGAAGCTAGAAGCCGGATCACATCCATCAGGCAGAGAGGCTTGCTCAAAGAGAGCATCGCTGCGCTCAAGCTGCTGATATAAGCCTGCGTAATTGAAGACAATCTCCACAGGAAAGTCCCCCGCAAACGTCTGAGTATTACTCTCATCTGCAAACCGAGATGTGAAATAAGCCCAGCCATTTTGCGGTAAGCTGCGAATGTAATCCTTCGTCTGCCGGACTATATCTAGCAGGTTCGCATTCGCATTCATATCAGCAGAAACCTGCACAGGGAACATGGTTGTGAACCATCCGACTGTTGTAGAAACGTCAATCTGGCTATCCCAGGACTCACGGCCATGACCCTCGGTGAAGATGGGGGGAAGCGGACGATCAGGAAATGTAAGACCAAAAGAGTAAATAAGGGCCGATATCATAAGCTCGATAGGACGTGTCCTAAAGGCATTGTTGCAGCAGCCAAGAAGCATAGAACTGGTTGACTTATCAAGGGTAAAGCTCTTGGTTATAGTGTCTCTATGTAGGTTAGGACGAAATTCCATTCCCCAGTAAGCAAGCAGAGGTGGCTGGGCTTGAAAAGGTGCCAAAGTGCGAGGATCTAAATTCTCAATCGCATATTGAGCCTGTAGGGCAGTCCAGGACTGAAATGGAATTGAAGGCGGCAGAGTGATAGTCCCTGAAGTAAGAAGCTCCTCTAGCTCCTGGAGTAGGACACGCCAGGACACTAGATCGACGACGAGGTGATGTATTGTTAGAAACAGCGTCTGATGCTCTGTATTGTCGAAGAGTACAGCAGCGAGGAGCGGCCCACTTTCGATATCAAGGCCTTCGCGATATTGAGCAATGATCGGGACGGTCTCAAGACCAGCAGGCTCTTCGGCACAGACAAAGGATTGTGAGATATCCCCCGTTATGCACTGCTCCCAGATGCCTGCTTCATTTTTACTAAACCGAGCACGCAAGATGCTATGTCTGCTAACGATTGTCTCAAGTGCCTTGGATAAAGATGTATGTGTAACTGTTGCGTTTATTTTGAGGAGGAAACACTGATCAAAGCATATCATAGGGTCAGGTTGTATGTGAAGATACAGCCTCTGAATCGGGCTCAGCGGGAGGGAGCCGTCAATAACAGTATCATGGGATAGCGGAAGATAACCCTGAATAGAACTGGCCACCCTGAGATTACTTGCAAGACTAGATATTGTCCGCTTTCCGATAATATCAGCAGTGCTAATATTGATGGATAGGGAACGAGCGGCTGATGAGACTTGCATGGCCGTAATTGAGTCGCCACCAAGTTGGTAGAAACCGTCGTCCAGCCCAATTGTGGCCGGGTCGATGTTGAGCACTCGGCCCCATATGCTCTGAATCTTCCGCTCCATCTCTGATGAAGGCTGGCGTTTTGTCCCTTGTCCTGCCAGCCGAATCTCCGCGAGTTGCTGGGCAGAGAAAAAACTGCCAACCTCGCGTAGACGTTTCCGGTCTATCTTCCCCGTGACCGTCATCGGCAATTCCCTTATCGTAAAGAACACTGCTGGCACCATGTAGCTTGGTAGATGCTCGGCTACCTTTGCCTCAATATTACTAGTGATGGGAAGTATCTTCACTGCGGTACCCGCGGGTTCGTCGGTCCCTACATGTATGTCATCGTCCGTTTGGAGGAACGCCGCTAAGACCGGCCTTGAGTTTTCCCCTTGTGGTACGATGACTTCCGCCACAACCTGCCTCGCTTCTGGCATGCACTCTAAGACATGGTGCTCGACTTCTCTGAGTTCAACTCGCTGCCCGCGGATCTTGACTTGCGCGTCCTTCCGCCCGACGAACGTTAGGCTTCCGTCCTCATTGTACCTCACTAGGTCACCTGTCTTGTATAGTCGTCCATGCCGTCCAGGCCGGCCAGGCGCGCCCTGAAGTAACCACAGTGGGTCCTCAATGAATGCGGCGGCAGTCCCGTCTGGATCATGCAGATAGCCACGGCCAACAATCGGGCCCTCAAGTAGCAGCTCGCCGATACATCCCACTGGAAGCAGATCATCATGGTTCTCTGGATTAACAATCCAAGTGACCAAGCCTGCGCCTTTCCCGATGCGTGTGGCCTCCTCTGGACTAGCAGTATTGCAATTGATTGTGCTAGTTTGGGTACATTCAGCGGGTCCATATGCGTGAAGAACTCGTACCTTACCCCACCAACGCGCGATGTCTGTTACACGTAAAGCTTCCCCGCCGAATATGATGGACTGTATGTCAGGTATCTCCTCTGGAGATAGAAACTGAGTTATAGAGGGGGTAAGCAGAGCAACATTAGCCTTCAATAGTGTTAGGCTGCCGGTCAGGTTATTTGTTCGATCCCGCTCACTTGGGACACATAAACAACCACCTGCAGCCAGGGCCATGAAAACATTGCTGATGGATATATCAAAGCTGTAGGATGCAAAGTCGTAAACTCTGGATTTTGAGGTGAATCCAAGAAGCTCCACGTGATAGTGGAGAGCCGAAGCGGCATTGCGGTGCGTTATCACCACTCCTTTTGGTATCCCTGTGCTACCCGATGTGAAAACTGTATACACGATAGACGACGGCCTAGGTTTAGGAGGTTGCTGAATTCCTTCGTCGTGCATCATTGAAAATAAACCTGCGTTAAGAGTAACGACCTCTTGCTCAAGGCGCAAACAAAGAGTCTTGTAAGTGACGGAAGACACGAGCAGTCTCGCTTTGACCTGTTGGACGATTTCGTGCAGACGCTGCTCCGGAAGAGAGGGGTCAAGCAACACAAACCCGCCACCAGCCTTGAGCACGCCAAGCATCGCAACCGTTGTCCACATTGACTTCTCAAAACACAGCGGCACAAGCACGTCAGGCCCAACACCGAGGTCGACAAGCTGGCTGGCTAGCCGCGTGGCAAGCTGATCGAGCTCGCCGTACGTCAACTCACCATCCCACGCGCATATAGCCGGCGCAGTTGGTTGGCCCTGCGCCTGCTCCTCGATTATTTCATGAACACATCGGTCAATGGGTGCCGGAACAGTACAGTTCCATGCCCACATCTCCTTAAGGTCCTGCTCGGTGACCATTTTGATGTCAGCCAACGTCTGCTCGGGACTTGCAACTTCGAGCTGTCGCATCACCAACTCAAGTCGCTCTAGCAACTTCTGCACTATCCATGGCTGGATTGCCCTCGAGTCAAACCTAGCTGTAGCCAAAATCTTGTCTTTACTAAACTGCAGCTCAATGAAAAGCCCATATGTATTCATTCCCTGTTGCTGATCGCCATTATGCCACCTCCAAAGGATGTCCTGGCTGGACCTGTTCTCCTCTGGCTGGATAACAAGTAGCGTCTGAAACATGCATGCTTGTCGACTTTCAGGGCACAGCTTTGCAATTCGTTGCAGCCCGGTCTGCTCAAAGGGAATCATTTCTGTCGACTGCTTCTGCACCGCCTCTAGATATTCTGAAACCCTCTGATTGCTAGCCCACTTCACACGCACTGGAACTGTTGCGATTGTTGGGGCCACCATCTCGTCAATGCCGATAACTGGTGCATTCCTGCCGGATAGCGTGACGCCAAACACGACATCCTCGGAGTTGGTCGCACGGCCAGCGACCAAAGCCCATGCAGCACGGATCAGATTCGAGGCAGTAATGTTTAAAGACGTTTCCCCAAGTTGCGATAATTGATGACTTAACACACTGTCGGCTATTGGCTGCTCTATGCCTTGTGGGAGGGCTGGAAACGTTGCGCAGTTGCAGTCAGCTAGGGCATTTTGCCAGTAATCAGCTATCTCCTTATCGTCTTGCCGTCTGATGTATTGAATGAACTTCTGGAACTGAGGCTGGCTATTAAGTGTATCCCCATGATATACGCGATTCACTGCGTCGAGGATACTAGAAAGTGACCAACCATCATAAAGCGCGTGATGGACTGTCCATACAAACCACCTGCATATACCCGCGTCATCGTTAATAAGAGCGTAGCGAGTAAGAGGCTGGCCTAACTCCATTGGCTGCTGCATTTCAGTCTCGAGATATCTGTCAAGACCTGTCGTTTTAATCCAGTGAATCTTGTCGTCCAGTACGGCCTGCAAGAGACCGGCAATATCGTGCTGCACTATCCTTGTACGCAAGATAGGCATTGTCTGGAACACATGTTCCCAGGCATTGCAGAACGCAGTGAAGGAAAGGTCGGCGGACAGTTCTAGGGTACATTGTGTAATGTAGTCGCCCGGCCGCTTTGTTGACAACGATAAAAGGCCCTCTTGCAGAGGCGTGCATGGATATGCATCCTGTATTATAGCTGGGTCCAATTTATATGGAATTGAAATGTCCTGAAGAAACGAAGGGATATCTAAGCCTTCTGTGAGAAGAGCGAATGGTAAGATGTCTTTGGAAGTGTCATGGGAGAAATGGACCCCCATGGTAGCGACCTGCTTCAGCCTAGCATGGCGGAAGATATCTGCCACTGCCAGTTCGATGCCAGCCTTATGAGCCTCACCCACGATTTTTATTGCTGCAATCGAGTCGCCTCCAAGCTCGAAGAAACTGTCATTGAGGCCAGTTGTGGCTGGCTCTATATTGAGCACTCGGCCCCATATGCTCTGCATCTGTTGCTCTACTTCTGATGTCGGCTGGCGCTGCGTTCCTTGTCCGGTCGTCCGCATCTCGGCCAGCTGCTGGACAGAGAACGATGCACCGATCTCACGCAGCCGTATCCGGTCCGCTTTTCCTAAGGCTGTCATAGGCAGCTGCCGCATAGAGAAGAACACTGTTGGCACCGTATAGCTTGGCAGGTGTTTGGCTAGATTATCTTCGACATCAGAACCAATGTGAAATAGCTTGGCTGTCGTAGGCTCCGTTTCGGCCTCTCCCGTCACATTATCATTTAACTCGAGGAACGCCGCCAACGCTGGGCTTGCATCCTGCCCTTGCAGTATGATAAGTTCGGCCACGACCTGGCTTGCTTCCGGCATACATTGCTGCACGTGGTGCTCGACATCGCCAAGCTCGACTCGCAGCCCCTGGATTTTGACTTGCATGTCCTTACGCCCAATGAATGTCATGCTTCCATCTTCATTGTACTGGGCCAAGTCGCCTGTCTTATAGAGTCGCCCATGCCGTCCTTGGCAACCTGGGGCGCCTCGTAGCAACCATGCCGGGTCCTCAATGAATACCCCAACAGTCTCCTCTGGCTCGTTCAGGAAGCCACCGCTGACAAGTGGCCCTTCGAGCAGGACCTCGCCGACGCATCCTACGGGTAGTAAACAATCATGGTTTTGTGGATCGACAATCCAAGTCACCACGCCTACGCCCTTTCCGATCTGTGTGGCCTCTTCGGGGCTGGATGGGCCACAGTTGATCGTACTGGTCATAGGGGCTTCGCTCGGTCGATGTGTGTTGAGAGTCTGCACCTTACCCCACCACCGCTGGACATCTTGAACGCGCAAAGCTTGGCCAACGGTAATGAGGGTCTTAAGATGAGGTGCTGTCATCGGATCCAGTAAACGTGAAACTGTCGGCGTAAAATTGACAATTGTAGCTCGCATGTCCGTCATAACCTTGGCCAGGTTATCCCTGCGGTCTATCTCGGATGGGACGCACAAGCATCCTCCTGCAACAAGGGTGGCAAAGACATTATGGATTGCGATATCGAAACTATACGATGAGAAATCCATGATTCTTGAATCTGTTGAAAAGTCAAGAAGATGTAAATGATAGTCCAGAGCTGTGCAAACGCTCTCATGTGACATCAAGATGCCCTTGGGCGATCCCGCGCTCCCAGATGTAAACGCGAAATACATTGCAGTTGAAGATGATTGTTGCTGTTGTCGTGGACTAACAGGCTTGGACGTCTCGATTGAATCCGGGCCAACCTGGATTACTGTCTTGCACAGCTGCGAGCTCAGAGTCAGGTTGGAGAGGGAAGACAGGAGCAGACCTGCGTTGACATGTCGGACGATGTCCCGCAGCCGCTGCTCCGGAAGCGAGGGGTCAAGCAATACAAAGCCTCCGCCGGCCTTAAGGACGCCAAGCATCGCAACCGTCGTCCACATCGATTTGTCGAAACACAGCGGCACCAGCACGTCTAGTCCGACACCAAGATCGACAAGTTGGCCCGCCAGTCGCATGGCAAGCTGATCCAGCTCGCTGTACGTCAACTCTCCGTCCCAGGCACAGACAGCGGGCGCGTTAGGCTGGGCCCGCGCCCGCTCTTGAACTATCTCATGGACACATCTCTCAACCGAGACTGGAACGGCCCTGTTCCATGACCATATCTCCTGGAGGTCATGCTCTGCCACCATGTTGATGTCGGCCAATGTCTGCTTGGGATCTGCGCCGTCAAGCTGCTGCATCACAAACTCCAACCGCTCTAGCAGCTTCCGCACCGTCCATGACTCAATCACCTTCGAATCAAAGTGGGCTTTAACCAAGATCTTGCCCGCGCCAAGCTGCATCTCGAGCACAAGAGCATACATGTTGCTCCATTGCTGCTCGCCGCCATCCTGTGGCTGAATCACAAGCAGTGTCTGGAACATGCATGCCTGCGGACCTTCGGGGCATATCTTGGCAATTCGATGCAACCCAGTCTGCTCGAAGGGAATCATTTCTGTTGCTTGTCGTTGGACCATCTGTAGGTATTCCGAAACTTTCTGCTTGCCCGCTGATTTCACACGCACTGGAATCGTTGTGATTGTCGGGGCCGCCATTTCATCAATGCCAACATCAACAGGCGCACCCATGCCGGATACCGTGACACCAAACACGACATCCTCCGAGTTGGTCATGCAGCCAGCGACCAAAGCCCATGCGGCACGAATCCGATTCGATAGCGTGATGTCGAGAGACCCTTCGCTAAGCCATGGGATTTGACGCTCTATCACGCTGTCTGCCACTGGCCGCTCTTCGGTTGGCGGGAGGCCTGGGAACGGTGCGCCATCGTACTCTGCCAGGGCGTTTCGCCAGTAATCTACTACTTCTTGTCCTTCCTTCAATTCCATCGCTTGCTTATTCGTAAATAAATCCGTCTTGATCGAAACTTAGTATGTTTTTGGTTTATAAGTGAATTCACTGACAGCTTGCCCAGATCAATCAAGGATTTGATCAGGGTGTTCATTCTCCTGAATTTACTAAATGTCTCAAATCTGGATGCGATGTCAGGGCTTAAATATACTAACAAAAGAATTGACTAGCTAACGCATGTTGGATGGGCGAGAAGAGGAATCTAGCGCGGAAAGCGAACCATTAAGTTGCAAGTTCCCTAATTGTGCGTACTTGTGACCCAGTTCCCTCTAGTATTAAATAGACCTAGGTTCCTGAGATTGTGTAATAAGTCAGCCAATCAACATTCTATCTTACGTGTCTATGTTATAATGACTGCCTGGCTGTAATAGCGCTTACACTAATCCGTAACCTTGCTGTTCGATAGATGTAACATTGGCACTGAACTGCACTTTCCCAGCTTTATCCGATTTGGGACATAAGTCTGACCAAGTCAGAAGATGGGGGGTCAGCTAAGGACGACGAAATAGCCGCAAAGTCGTCGACTTGCATAATGCCCAGGAAAGTTCTATCTAACGGCATTGGCCGACGACCCAAGACAATCACTTGTCCGATCTGACCGATGTCTCGCGTATATGTTGCTGCCAGAACCCTACAGTCTGCCTATTAGTTATCGAAGGGAACGTACATAAGGCGGACCTGCAAGACCCTTTTTTTTTCTCCCTCTCACGAATTACCCTCCTTTCACTCTTACCGGTTGATCTATATCGACGAGTCCGGATAAACGCATCGGGACTAGGCATAAAGGTTGGTTTCCTCTAAAAGTAGCCTTTGTTCAAGTATAGCTTAAATACGGAAGCCTAGTCGCAAAGCCTATGCTATTAATAATAAGCACTAGAACTAGGGTGGAGATTGATTCATCAACGAGCAAGAGGTCTATTATTGACCTGCTTGACCGAAAATCATGACTTATCCAGTCTTATATACAAAGGAGATACATAATGAAGGTATCTGGAGCGACTGGGAGCGCGGTGTTGCATGTTGCTCCTTATATAATTGGCGGTCTTCCTTCGTGGTCCCGTGACTTGTCTTAGTCATCCTGATGACACATGGGGGTTTGCGACCCGTTACATGACCTATGAAGGTCGGGTCGTGGCATGGCAGTGCACGCGCCATTTCAGCATCAACGGGTCCTGCGGGTGCGGCGCCAATTTTGTGAAAAGCTTGCAGCCATGGGTGCTATTGGCAGCGGGCGCTATTGGCATCGGCGGGCGCTATTGGTAGCGGGCGCTTGTGGCGGCTCTATGCTGAATTTGAGTGGGTCGCCGGGGTAAAGGATGCGGATGTGATCTAATTAGGATGAGTTCAAAATATGCTTTACTCGTTAGTGCGGACCTTATCATCACGCCTTACGAGTGCGCAAAATTGAATTTATGCCAGCCAAGGCTTATCCGAAGCATGGCTGACTATTGCAGGACCCCTAGAAGATCTACCTGTACGAGGAGTTCCACTTAACAATAATATCCATACCAGATGGACCTGATCGCGTTCAGAATTAGCATAGAACTTGCAACTGCCAGCCTATGGATACTTCTTAGCTAGTCCTGCCTCCTGCCTGGCTTGCTGTTTAACTAGCTGTTAGTTGGGCACCTACCGACGTGCTAAGTAGGGTGAGTGTCGAGCTAAAAACCTTTCAAGGTGTGAGCCTAAGTGTCGACGTTTTAAGTTGGCAGCCAAGAACCAAATCGTTACGGAGTAGGCTATTCAAAGACGTAATATGGATAAAGTATGGAGTACATGTACAGGCAAAAGAGTCCGTCGCATCACTTTTTGCCTTATATCGCATGGTTGTCGAGCTGTGGCCGTACCTGTGGGCAACTATAGGTTTGTGCACATCATCGTTTAGCAGCAAGCGCAAAGCCGAAGATAAGCCCATCCAATAATGAATACAGGAATACAAGACCGCCTTTTATGCTTGAGGCACTGTGCTAGGCTTGGCTCTCAAGTAGGCTTAACAGCAAACCGCCCTCGGCAGACCGCCTGATCAATTTGCATATATCTATGCTAAGCTAGACATAGACTCGATCGAGTTTGAGAACCCCCTAGTACACAAGGAAGAGTACAATACACCCCCTGAATAATTCACACTTTGGTACTTTACCCCTGCTTAGCGGTATTTACCCTACTTGCCGACCTTACTCATCAACTACTTCGACTTTTTAGGGGTCAAATTATAGATCAATTCTAGTGATTTTATTGGATATAATCCCGGATTTTAGCGTGGGAAAGTGCCAGTGTGAATCATTCAGGGGGTAGAGTGTAGTACGAAGTCGAAGGAATCTCGGACACAAAGATGAAGCAAAAGCAACGCCAGTACCTTGCGAAATAAAAGGACTATGAGATAACATCTGGGAGCTGTTCAGGTATGTTACGAATTGCTGACCGCTGTTGTACCGATTTCCACCAAGAATAAGGTCTTGACCTATTAACACATCTGTGATTGTGTCAGAAGTTGTTGAGTGCAGGTGTCGAAATGTGGGCACACGCACTATGTCATTCCAACTAGACCCGAGTCTGGTACTTGACCACATCACGTGAGCCGTGACAACTATCTATAGCGCTGTATTCTGTTAAGATTTACGGGTAAAGTAACTGAGTAGACTAACAGCCTTTTAAGAAGTACATATACGGTTATTTCTCAACTATTGTTTTAGCTAGAGTGGTCGATTTACTATCCACAAATATATGACTATAAAATGTCAAATACATAGTATGGATTTTTTAAGAAAAGGTAGGGAGAGGTTTGGTATGAACGGTAGCCCGAAGAGAGTTGTCTTACCTATCTGTCAACTTCAGTAATGAAGCCAGACCCTTCATTCCAGCAGATCACTCCCTTATGAAGAACATTCATTCCAAACCACCTAGTTTTATGTATTTAAGTAGCAGCTTTTCCCACCTAACTCGGGATCAGCAGGAGTGTCGATTTCCATCATTTTCTAAAACCTCGAATGAGCCCTATAACTGTTGATAAGTGATTGATACTATCTGATACCAAAATTGTCTCTGCTCAGGTGGACTAGCCACCGCCGGACCACCCCATAAAGCCATCACCACCAAATTCAGCCTATTCATCCAAAACAATAAATTTTGTTAGGATGGCTCAGTGATACAACCCATGCTCTTGCACCTATGTTCTCCCATCGAACCTAAAAGATACTCTACCTTTGATATCTTCCAACAGCACACAGCTCTTGGAAGTTGCTGCCCTCCTGCTCAATCAGCTCGCGCGGGTTACCAGATTCAATAATGCTGCCCTTATCCATGATGAGTACCTTGTCAAAGTCCATCACCAGGTCTAGCCGGTGTGAGACCATAACGATTGTGTATTCCGCGAACTCGCGCTTGATGATGGCTTGCATAGCTTGGTCCGTGTCCTTGTCCACCGATGAGCTCACTTCGTCTAGCAACAGGAGCCCTCCAGTATTGCTGCCACTACCGCTGCCGCCACTGTGAACGGTTGATAGCCTAACGTTCTCATTATCACGGCCCTCGCGACTGCGGATCCGTCGTCGCAGTATCGCGCGCGCCAGGCTAAACAACTGCTTCTGGCCCTGCGAGAATATGTCGGCCGACATGCCTGTATCCAGGCCGCCCCGCTCCTCCATAAACCGCCACAGGTCGACTGTCTGAAGCACGTCACGGCACTCGTTGTCCCTTGACACGTTAAATGGGTCTAGATTCGCTTTGACAGATGTACCATTCGGGAGGAAAACAGGATCTTGCGGCACAGCGATGACGCGCTGCCGCAGCGTGGAACGGTCCACGCGATTAAGCGGCACCCCGCCGATAGTGATATTCTCCGCGCACCAGGGAAGGGGGTCGAGGAGGCGGAGCAGGAGTAGGATAGTGGAGGATTTGCCACTGACTGTGAGTTGGTAGCCGAACACACAAAGGAAGAGATTAGCAAGATCATGCCATAAGGCTTGTTGATTACCTTCCACTACGGCCGCAGATTGCGACCTTCTCGCCGGACCTAATTGTAATATTCAGATCCTTCAGGGCAAGATCCACTGAGTCCAATCCCCCCCTCTCCTTGTTCTCGTCCGGAGCGCTGGAGCCAACGTGTTAGCACCTGTCCGAACTGAATAGCCGAGACCGAACCACAAGCTATACAACTTACGCATATGAAGCCGAAACCCCCCTGATCTCGATCGCCCCACTAGTCGGCCAAAACTGCGGAAGCACGATGTTCTCTCCCGGCAGGCTCTCCGGAAGGACCTTCTCGCTGAACGATTTCAGCCGGCTTACAGCCCCGATGGACGTTTCGAGCATGGTATACTTCATGATCAGGAGCGAAGCCATGTCTCCGAAAGACATCAGGGTAATCAACGATGCGCCGGTGAAGCCTGTGCCCGTGATTGACTTGACCTGTGTTGTGAGCACTACGACTAGAGTGGCTAAGACGGCAACCATTAGGTAAAGGACGGAAGTGAGCCAATGCTGAATCATCGCTAGGAGGTACGCGGGGCGCTGCGAGTTGTCCAGGAGCCTGTTGTTGACCTCGAGACTATCCTCCACCCAGCCAAATGCACGGAAGGTAGCCACACCCGTGATTGTGTCCGTGAAGTGGGTGCTATGAGGATGGTCAGCACTATGAACCCTTGTCGGCGAAATGACATGGACTTGCTAAAGCGGACTCTTGGCCTCTAGATCCAGCAATCTGAGCTGTCTGGATGTCCTGAGGTAAAAGCTCTGGATGACCCACAACACACCAATCAGGAAAGGGTAGCTAATGGAGATATAGGGCGAGGACGTTGCCACGACAGCAGCCATACCGATGAAAACGAATATCGAGATCATCATGTTGAGGAGAGACTGCGGCAATTCCATGTCGATGAGTGTCATGTCTTGTGAGAACAGGTTCGTCACAATGCCGGCATCCGTCTTGGTGAAGAATCGCAGGGGGGCGCTGATGACGGTATGCAGCGCCCGATGGTGAAGCGTCGTGCCGGACTGCGAGATGATGGTGATAAAGACGATCACACCTGCAGCACTGACACATATCAGGCAAAGGATGCACAAGAGCGCATATATTCCGACCCAGTAGGCCTCAGAGTGAGCCATATGCGGGGTCATTATGTCTGCAGACCAGTAGTTAAGCCAGATATGAGGGAAATTCCAAAAGAAGCCTATGGCCATGTCAATAAAAATAAAGGAGACGAGAGTTGGCAGTTTCATGCTCTTCGCGTAGTGTTTGTACACAGTTGAGTCGCCCACCTGTCGATGCCGCTCATCGACATGGCTTGACATCACGGACGCCGCTGTGCGAGTTTGAGTGAGAGGCAGTGCTTCTTCTCTATCAACCATGAGGCCATCAACCGAGGAGCTTGGCATCGTTTCTCCGCTGGGCTTAGCAATCGCCTTCACGCCTAAACTTTGTACGTAATTCCCGTTGGTGATTAGGTCCTCAAAAGCGCCTTGTTCGATAAGACATCCATCCGTGCCTAAGGCAAGTATGTGATCGGCGGAGGGCAGGTGCCGCACAGAATGGGTGCATAGAATAGCCGTTGCGTTCCGACGGCGGATGAGGCCATTTGGCCCGAAAACCCGCTGAAACACTAGCTCCTCAGTATCTGTGTCCAAGCCACTGAGGACGTCATCGAAAATCAAGACGTCCGATTCCAAATACAGAGCTCGAGCTATGGAAACCCTTTGCTTCTGCCCACCGCTCAGAGTAATGCCGTTGCTTCCAACCTTCGAGCAATCGCCCCGTGGGAGATTGGCGAGGTCTGGTAGAAGCAAGGTTGCTGCAATCACTTCGTTGTATCTTACCGAGTTGAATGGCGAGTACCCGACAATGTTTTCCCTGATCGTTACATTTGATAAGAACGGCACTTGATCGCAATAGCCAATGCGTCGAGAAGCCAGCCCCATGGTAACGCGACCACCATAGACAGGTGTCTCTCCTAGCAAAGCCTTGCAAAGTGTTGACTTGCCAGATGCAATAGGCCCGACTACTATAGTCAGGGCGGAAGCCGCAATGCTAAAATTGAGATCCTTCAGACTCATTTTTCCCTCTTCCCAGCCAAAATCTCCTTTATCAACCTTTATGACAGTGATGGTCTTCTCTCCGGTAGCCTCAGTGGTTTGTTTCTCTAACAGTTGGATAAGGCTGGATTCCCGGAAATCTTCTTGAGGATCCTTCTCCAAGAAAGCCTGAATGCGCTCGAGGCAGGTGAAAGAAGCCAGGAGAGGGGGAACGAGCTGGAATATCAGAGATAGAGGGTACGTAAGTAGCGTGAGAAATGACAGGGACGTAAAGATCCTGGTGACATTAAGAGTCTGCGTTGTAAAGGCAAAGGTTATGGCAGGGCCGATTATAGACGGGATGAAACCGATCACGAATGCTGCAATCATTGTCATTCGCCACTTGCTGCCGGCGTTGATCTCGTCTACGCGCAGTTGCTGGATAAGTGTCTCTACGGGTCCTGTCAGGCCAGATATCTTGAGGTGCTTCATGTTCGCGGTCATATTTGAGGTCACCCCGACCCTCCTCTGAATCTTCTCCATCCAGATCATCTGCAATTTGCCACTGAAGCGGGTGAGGATCGTAATGCAGACAATGCAAATGGCGACGACGATCATCGGCGCGGCGAATGCAGTGTTGAGCTCCCTATACAACAACCACGACGCTAGACCTATCTCGATGATAGAGGCCCAGAAGTCATGCAAAGCTAGGAAACCTAACCTGATGCGCTCGATGTCGGTGCTCATGAGCGTTAGCGCGGCAGAGTCATTGGCAGCCGAGATTTTGGATCGTGTTGTTTTCTTGTAGATCGCGCTGGCCAGAGCTCCTCGTGCCATCCATAGGGCTCGTTCCTGGAAATAACGGTAGAAGGCGGTGGATATCGCAATACCAGAGTAAATAATAATCGTGGCGCCAATAAGACCGTAGCCCGAATTAGATGATCTCTCGGAAGCCGGCGACTCCAGGTAGAGTAGCACTGAGTTGATGAGGAATGGCTGACAAAAGCTAAATCCCGAGAGACCAATCCTGGGGGCAATTGGAAGCAGCAGAGGAACCGCTAAGACTTGGGACATCACCTTTATGAGACCAAACTTTTGTCCACGAGTGGGGTAGGCCTCCATATGAGCTTCGAGCCTCTTTCCTAGGGCATCAGCGGCCATGGTCTGGTCAAGAGGAAAGAGGTCATCAAGTGTGAGCATATTCTTGTAACCCTTCATGAAGAGTTCGTTGACCCAGAAGAAGGCGCCGAGACCATAAAGGCCGCTCGTCTCCTCAGGGCTGTGATCATTGACGTTCCATTGGAGCCATTTCGACTTCTGCTGCGATTCCGCCAAGAGTAGGACGGCTTTGACAGCAGTGGCCACAGTGAAGACGCAAGCGAACTTCTGGTCAGCGCAGTTTACTGCAGCAAGCCATAGGGAACGAGTCTGGGCAATGTCAAATAGGAGGGCGAGAAGCAGGTATGCACTCAAAAGTATCGATGGCCTCGGTGACCGCGTGTGTTCCAGTGAAGACAAAGCAAGCGTGAACAGAGCCACCACAAACTCGAGCACAGCGGACGAGACGAAGAGCGTAGTCAATGTGCTGGCTTCAATGCTGCTCAAGACAACTAGTGAAAGCTGCAGCGCCGCATAGACTGCTATTGTAGCCTAATGTATCTTTCTGAGCAATCCGTTTTTATAGCCCTGGGAGAGAGGCGATATGGACTTACCATCTTCATGGACTGGACAACACGGCCTTGCACGATGGTAGGCTTTCGAATCAACCATAGGCTGCGGATTATGGAGATGGTTACAAAGAGCGATGCCGGGACGAGAGAGAGGAAGATCTTCTCGAACTTGAGTGTAAAATCGAAGTCATCACGACATCCCTGGACCGTTGGCCCAAAGGTGGCATCGCTTGGGCAGCCAGAGAAACCCATTTTGGCTCTGTATAGATGGGTCCTCAATGAATGGATGGCAAGTCCAGCTGCCTCCGTTTGGAAATGTTTAGAGACGAGGGGCACCGCGAACCGAGTATCAGCCGAGTTTAGGTGATAATTGACATGAATCAATAGAGGTCCTGTTTGACTAAGGATAATTTTAGTATGAAGTTAGGTCAGTTAAGGTACCAAAAATATTGCTCTTATAGCGTGACAATAAGGCAAGGGGGAGATTGTATACATAGTCGTACATGTTGCGCCTTCTTCTAATGTCATTGTGGGGGCACCTTAAACACTTGAGCCTTTGTAACGCACACGTATTCCGCAAAGCTTCCGCTGCCGGGATCACTGGCGCCGTTCCCTGGTAAAACACTCCTGACTCAGTCGCCTATGCCCACTTTATTTCTCAGCGTACTGCCTACCGCAACCACTAGAAGTCGGAGCCCCAAATTCACTGTGAGAGAAGGTTTAGTCATTCCTTTACCTTAGCGGGGCGTATTAGAGTACCAAGCTGCTACGGCTAGTTGGTGTTCGGGATGCCTCCAAGTGAATGCAGAGCCTGTGAACTCACAAGATGTGACAGTGACATATCTAACGACTTCCAGTCAAGAGGATTGAAAGTGACGCAAACAACCCGGATCAAGATTTGATCATCTCGAGGATTAGGGACTGGATAAGAATCGATGAGCTGAAAACTCCATTGCTCTGCGACTATCAGCGCTCTCTGTGTCGATGGAATAGATAACATGACTTTGAAATTCTAGTCAAAACTCGCGGTCAGGTAGAAACGTCTGCATGTAGCTTTTGGTCTTCCGATACTCCGTGGATAGTTTCTATTGATAAACCCTCTTTCTATCGGTCTCTTTCCAGGGCTACTGCCGATCAGTACCGAGTACTCCGCATTAATAGGCTCTCTATAGCAAGAAGCCTACGAGTACCAGTCTCTCGTATTTGCTGTCAGATTAAAGCGCCTACAAACAGAGTACTCCGTATTGCTTCTACTAGATAACATTTGCTCATAAGCCTTCCTTCTTTCGGTCTCTTTTTGGGGCCACTGCCGATTAGTATGGAGTACTCCATATTAACTTGCTCTTTACAGTAAGGAGTCTACGATTGCTAGTTCCTCGTATATGCTGTCAGATTAAAGCGTCTGCAAGTATGGAGTATTGCTTCGGGTTTTTTAATAAATAGCCTCTACTAACAAGCCCTCCTTCTTCGGTCTTTTTCCGGGGCTACTGCCGATTAGCATGAAATACTCCGTATAATAGGATTTTTGCAGCAACAAGTCCATGACTGCTATCCGTATTTTCTCGTACTCCTTATTATACATGGTATTAGCCGTTTACATGAGCCTTCAGCACCTAACGAAGGGAGGAAATCGACCCACACTAAACGGGCGTTTGCTTGGACGCCTCTGTGTATGGCTTATGCTGGTAGGGCTGCTCTAAGAAGCCTAATATACGATAGGCCACGCTAGTATCCCTTAAAAGATAAAACGAAGGAGCGCTTTAGAAGCCTTGCCCTTATAGTTATGTGCTTAGACATTCATGACCTAATACTTCTAGTAAGGGTGGAGCAGGGGTTGATACTCAATAAGATGTAATGGGAAAGTCAATATATATATCATAGCAAGATATATAGAAGATCCATAAAATAGGGGTTGAAGAAATAGGAAAATTAAGTTCATAGCTATAATAATTACTTCAAGTAGCTTTAGTAGTAATTCGGTATTTAAATTTATCTTGTCGCGAGCCGGGTGATAAGAGCCGCCCGACGGGGTCTGCCCCCCGCCCCCCGCCCGCAACGGTAACGGAAACGTACGTGACGCGAGGCCGCCGCCGAATAACGAAGGGCCGAAGGGCCAATAGGAAAGCAGCCGTGTGTCATCGACCCCATCTTGAGAGGTCGGGTCTTTTCTACCCATCCCTCCCTTTGGAGAAAACATCATCACACACCTTCTTGGTGCAAAAGGAAGCAAATATTTCCAAAAGCTAGTGGAGGAAACCAACCCGTATGGGCCTCCCTTTCAAGACGTAGATTAAAGTAATCTTTCCTTGGTCATTTCTTTTGTTAAGCGGAACGTAGCGAACGACTGCTAGGCAGCCGGCTCCTACCGTTCTACTGCCCAGATGTGGCCCCATGTAACCAGCTTACGTAGCGGACGTTAATAATAAAACCAAACAAACAAACAATGAGAGGTCGAACCGACTCAACACGACCCAGTCAGACCAGCTGAACACGACCACTATAAGCGTTCTGTATATAGATCTCTTGATGCCCTCACTGACCAAATAGATACTAGTCAGTCGTTAATATATAATTGATTCACCAGAGCTAGCTACTCTAACCGAATCTGTGACACCGCTGATCCTTTGCCAACATAAACTTGATTACACGGTTTATCCCTTGGGAAACAACCTGCACGTCATAATTTTGATAGTAGAATAAAGCTGCTTAAATATAAGCAATAGGCTTTTATAGCTAGTATTTCATATATCATTTTCAAATAATATCAATTACTTAAATTTTTCTTTAAATATATACGTGTTATAAGAGATCTGTATATTTATTTTACACATTTAGCCGTAAATAATAGCCTTGTAACATATAATGATTAGACCTAATATACCATCATTCACGACTTCTACGTTCCTATATTACGTTCGTATATTTAATTCTTGCTGACGTAGCCGTCATTTTCCACCTTTCGCTTTTCTTCCATCAATATATCCGATTCTAACGCATCGAACCACCCATATCAGACATCTCCTATCTTCAACAACATAACAGAATCTATTGCTATAATTGGTTCTGTCTACCGATTCCCTGGAGGCGCTTCTTCACCCTCCAGGCTCCGGGATCTCTTACGCCAACCTAGAGATGTCTTACGGGAATTTCGGAAAATGAGCTGCATCTTGCCAGTTTCTACGCAGAAAGGCTGCCCCCCCTCGGAGTGTTCGTACCATGGCACAAAAACGCCCAAGGCTCGCCAAAACTGGAGCGGCAGCGCCACCCCCTCCACACGGCTGGAGCTCACTTGCCCACATCAAACGCTGGGTCAGAGAGGAAAGAACCTCCATCCAAGAGAGATACTGGGAGTCGAACGCCCTGGAGAGCTACCTACGCTAGAACCTGCGGGAATCCTCCAATCCCCCGTAACTGAAGTCCCCACGCCCCGTGCTACACAGGCTGTTGGCCGAAAAGTCGGGACAAGGAGACTTTCAGAGCTACCCTGACCGTTTCGGCCACGACACACAGTCGCAGTGAAGATGCGGGCTACCCAAGGAACAGGGACACTTCGTGGAGTGCCGCATGGTAAGGGGTTTCCTCCCCCCAGGAGAAAGCCCTATTACGCACCTGTTAGGACCCAAGGGAAGCAAGGACTTCCAAAGACTGGTGGAGGACACAAGCCTTTCGGGGGGGGGGGGGGGGGGGGGGGGGGGGGGGGGGGGGGGGGGGGGGGGGGGGGGGGGGGGGGGGGGGGGGGGGGG
>JAOALB010000262.1:0-43421 GCA_025331125.1 Mycogone perniciosa
AGTGATCATGTTCTTATTGGCCCGTCGTTCCGATATTCTTCCGGACCCGGGCCTTGGCCTGGTCGGGTCGTGACACTAAATCATCGAGCTTTGGACTGTGCCATTAACTAATAGGCAGCAAGATTAATTTACTACCTATCTATCCGACATATTTTCGCAATAGACATAAAGGTACTCCGTAACACTACTCGTACTCTGTATACTAAGTAGATGAATGAAACCTTCGGAAGCTCGGCAACGCCTCGAGTCTTAGATCCTAGAGGGACCTGAGCCGTTACATCGCAAAAACCTAAACGGAAATATCTCTAACGTTTGGCTCGGTTGAACTTTACCAAGCTGGGCATAAGATCACCATGTAATACATTCCAGTGGCAATAGTCTCCGGCTTGGCTGATCTAAGTGAAACCTGTCCAGCAGCGGCTATTAGTTTGGCTCAGTGGCCTTTCTGTCTTGTTTAGGCAGCTTCCGGCTAGGTTTTGGCCAATGATTCCATGATGGCTTTTAAGGTTTTCTAAATAGAGTTATCTATTCGACCCGTTGTCTCAAAATACCCAAATCAGACAGCTTTTGGTTGATTGCGCCATTTATAGCTCACTATAATCCTTCCGAATCCATTACCCCTTTGGATTCCCTCGGGACCGATTACCCAGTAAATGCCCACCCGGCTTGGCAGTATTGCCCTGTCCCAACTATCGAGGTTTAGGAAGGTCTGCTGCTGCCGGCTCTTTTTAATCTGCTCGTAGGAGCAGGCTGAGCCTAAGGGATCGGCTAGATCTATCCGACAAGAGCCGTGATGGGGCTCATCGCCAACAGTCCAGAATCTTGGCCTATGGGGAGGTTTTCAAGATACGCGTTAAAGTTAGCCATTGCCCCTTTGTATATGTCTATTCTATCTGTTCCATGGTCACCAATCAATTACTCTAGTTGTAGTTTTCCTATTGCGGGTCGACGGTTGCTATAGGCTGCAACCACTTATTCATTGTATGAACGAAACGTATAAGTCGCAAAATGCTGGCTTAACGTGCAGCTAGCTTCGCGCATTGCTAGTATAGTCATGATCGTCACAGCGGTTGCCGTTTCGGCTTCTTTGTGTCTAGCTATTGCCTTCCGTGGGGGAGAGCTAATATTTCCTGACCCCCGTCTGGCTATCGGTAGCCATAAACTTCCATCGTTAGTTTTGATCCATGAATCCTGAAAATGCCATTCCCAGTAGCCTTGTCGTTGGCTTGGGCCGCTTGGAGTCTCAACTCCAACCTCGCTTGTATTGCGTCTAACCTAAACCTGATCCCAGCAGTTTGGCGTTCCTTTTGGCCTTGTCTAAACAAGCTAATCTCGAATACGAACGCTTTTACCGCTTTTTCTTTCCTTGTCATCATGTGAGACCCTACGATCGAAGCTACCTAGTGCTGACTGGATTTATGAGTGTTCAATGCGTTACGACTCAATCTCAGGGATTTAAGGTTACCACGAGGTCTGTTCTTCGCGCTCCATCATCTGCACAGAGCACTCCGACCCCATGTTACTCCGTAGAACCTGCTCCTCAGATTAACGGGTCAATTTTGCATCGATATCTCGGGGACAGTGGATACGGTTAGTTTTTAAACAGTGGTTTGAGATGCTCTACATCACTAGATAGTTGTAACAGGTTACACCTCGGCCGCAATTGGAATGTGTAAGATTTGTGTATACACTAGTTGATTGGGGTAGCTCATGTTCAAACAGCAACTCTACTACGGGGTTGCATGGATTGGCAGTCTATTACTAAATTGTATGTTACATCTTCTCCAGAAGCATCCTCTTCAGGGATTGTACTTTTGCGCACAGTCCATCTGGGCCTTCTTGCATGTTATTACAGTCCCCAAAGTTAGCCTTCTCCAACACCGCTAGGGCTAGCTCCCCGTGGAACAACGACTTCCCATCTTGCCCTTCTGAACGTAGCATCGAGAATAGGTATCCGCATGCTCCTCGGGGAGAGCCGATGGTACTCGGAAGGCCAAGCATGTCCTCCCCCGATTGTAGCATATCCAATAGCAGCTTGACAGCGGTATAGATTCTACTGCATGTTTCGTCTGCGGATGGGAGCTCTCCAAGTTGGAGTTCTCTGCCCTTTGGAACAAATAGTCCATTGGAAGAGGGTGTCTGCAGAAGCATACTGAGGTGGATTTCGAAGTGTGTAAACACCAAATGGTATAATCTTCGTAGGGAGAGATAACAGCTCATGACTAGAAGTGTCGTTGGGCTATCAATAGTCTCTGTGAAGCTCCCTGGCGATGATGATAATGATGGGGTAATATTTGACTGATCGTGGTGAAAGTCTTGATTTAAAAAGGATTCGAAGGAGGAGGTGGAAGATGTTGAGTCATTAGGCGTCAGGCCTACTGTTTTGTGTATAAATATTGGTGTGATAGGACCTTCAGAGCATTCGTATGGTGTTGTTGCTCTGGAACGTTTGATTTCTGTGACGATTTCTGTAAATTCCCTGGCCAGATGTAGGACGCTACCGATGGGATACTCGGTGAAGCTGTATCTAGGGGATTTGGTACAGTGCCAGTCGTCGTAAAGGCTTCCTAGCGTCTTGTGAATGTTCGCCACAAGGTTCGAGAGTCGCATGATGGTTTTGGAAATGTACTCGTCGAACTTCTCGGGGATCTGCGGCTGTATGCACTCATGCATCAATGAGGACATGCTTGGAGATGAAGCAAAAGACGGATCTTGTCCATGGTGGACTGAGGGTGGTGATATCTGTTCGTTCATCATCAAGTGCCGTAGTTCTGAGCCAAGCATTGGTGGATATGGCTGCTCTCCCGCACATGACCCGAAACGTGAGGTGTGGTTTGTGTGAATGTCCGACTGGGCACTGCAATTGGAGCTATCAAGGGTGCCCCAGATCTCTGGAGGGTTCAAGTGTGAGGACTCTAGTGATGTGGAGAAGAAGTCTTCAACTCCATGTGTAGTCGCGGAGGGGCAGGGCAGGGAGGCCATGGAGCTCATGTCCACATCGTTGGAAGAACTGGATTCTGAGCGTGCAGACGGCCTCTTTGCCCGGGCCCTTTGGCTAAAGATGCAGTCGACTTTGGCACGAACACATCGTTCACACTGCTGTGAGCCAGATTTATCGGATGAGGAGCTGACAATACATTTGAGTTTGTGGAATCGGCAACGATCGCATGAGGCTCTCATGGACTGGTAATTCGATGAAGACGGCATTGTTTAGAGAGTCGAACGGGGGGTTATGGTAGAATGGTTTAATCTGGAAACAAAACAAAAGTTGGTTGAACAACCTTGAACTTCAATGGCAGTGAGTGCTCAGTGATCCCAGGCAACGAGATATACAGGAGTAATAGATACATCATATACTATCCTGGTTCCTGTTGTAGGTATCAACCGTATCTAATACGAAGCACGGTCCAGGTTCTAAAAGATCGTTGCAGAATAAAATAGCTACTTTCCCAACTAGGTAGTTACATAAGGCGGGTCGTATCCGAGGAGAGCGAATAATGATGACATATTGGAGGCCAAAATGCTGCCAAAATGATAGAAACCCATCGGGTTTCAAGATGAACAAATTCCCATAGATACCCACTGCTACTTACATGATGCTCCGCAGTAATCCTGCATCTGGATGACACCCAGCCCACGTGTAATATGTTAACTTTACTGACGCAATCTGC
This sequence comes from Mycogone perniciosa, assembly GCA_025331125.1. Lineage (NCBI taxonomy): Eukaryota > Fungi > Ascomycota > Sordariomycetes > Hypocreales > Hypocreaceae > Mycogone > Mycogone perniciosa. Next base: position 3,672 of record JAOALB010000262.1, read on the forward strand.
CACTATTAATATAATAGGTAAATAGCATAGATAGCAACCGCCATGCTGCATATGCATCTATGTGCGAACGTACGAACATGATTAATCATAGAACATTTGTCAGTGTCTTCATGACCTCATTTTCTGCTCGCTAGTAAACTAGTGGTCTCATTTTTGAAGTCTGAGCAGATAGATTACGACGTGCATCGAGCATTACCACAGATGCTTGTATATAATAGCTCCTTTGGGGATTTTCGGTGCTTCGTCGGCTCGTGTTGCCATCTTGGCACAATTTGCGCATGCTCGGGCCGCATCACGCCAGCTATCCGAATCCTTCGATCCAAGCCAAGAGTGTGCTTCATTGTGGCAATGCCTCCATTATAATGTCACCGAGGTGGTAGTAGTATCTAGGGACTTCGGGCACTGTAACCGGGTTCTTGGCAATGAAGTTGGTTGGTGGTGCTGTCTTGCATACGAGTACGCCCTTTTACATGCCTGTTGTTCAGCGATCCAGCCATGTTGGCCTATCGATTATCATCACGCAGGACTAATACTAGTAGTAGTACTATGATCCATAGTGCATGCTATTACTGGGCCTCCACACAGGGATTGTTTGTGTTGAGGCAAGGAGATGCTCTTCGTATCCAACGCGTATGTTACGGAGTCACCGCAAGATATTTATTGCTTCAGCACATAGATAAAACATTGGATCGTAGTACATTTAGCCGCCCTCTATCTAGCCTGCGCTTACGTCCTCATTTTCGCTGTGGCCGCTGAGCCAAACAACCTGAATCCTCTAGGATTCCAGTCTGCATTTGACCCCGGAAATTTGGTCCATCTTGTTGGTGCGAGTGTCATTGCTGCATGGAGCCTCTGCTAAACTCTCCCCAGACAAAGTCCGTAAGTTGGGCAATGCCACAATCCCATCTTCCGTCTGCATTGGTCAACCCGAAAGCAGGAACGCGTCGCCAAATTGACTACAAGAAAATCCCTATGGGCAGCAATGACGCTAGATAAACAGGTCGACAGGGTGCATGTGTACGGTGTACATACTCCATACTAAAGCGAAGATCGGGAAGACTGCGAGACGGTGGAATGCCGACTATAGAAGGCCAAGAATTCGACACATGTTCTACAGATGCCCCTGTATCCTTGGCGTATCAATCATGGATTGGGAACGACTCTGTGGGCGGGCCTCTGCAGTTTTGCTGTAAATTGTGTCCCAAAGGGGAAGACGCCGGTGGCCCTTGTAGCATCCATCCGGTACCGGTTTGAAGCCATTCGCAACGAACGCCTTCCTGTAAGACTCGGTAGATGTTGTTATAGATGCTGCCGCCACGCGGCTGTGGTGAAGCATCCAGCTAGGTAGAGGCGTAAGAGAAGGGAGCTTGCTAACTACACTCAGCACAGCACCCCAGCCTCCAATCTACTCGTATTCGAGCATTCCAGTGCGAGGCTCTCCAAGCTCTCCACGCTAGCGTAGCGAATTGCTACCTTCCATAAGCATGTATCCGCTCGGTTGTCGCTTCGACGCGTGGTGCATCCCATAGTCGAGAATATACGTTGCATGTATTATGGGTCGATGATGAGCAACTGGAACGGCCGAACGAGATCGAGATACTGCAGACGTCTCGGAACGATGGATTTGCTTCCCTCTGTACTCGTACATACTGATTATCAGCCCAAAATCGCAGGGAATACATCATTTCCGACTTGTGAGGTAGATTAACGGCGGCCCGGTCTACCCTAGCGTTCAATGTGAAATTCCCCGTTTCACCGTCTCAGACGGCGCGTCTTTTCCCGTCAATACGAGAAGGATGTCTCCTCAGCTCTCTCGTCCAGTAAAAAGGCGTCGATCGTAAACCGGGCCATCATAATCGTAGTGCTCGTGATTATGCCAGTGATGCCCTTCGTCCAGCGCCACCCTAGCGCACGAAAGGCGCGGGCTATCACATCTCGACGATCGTGATCGATATCGAGGAGCTTCCAAACGCTCCAAACGCTCCAGCGAAGAATCGTGCGTTCAGAATGGTCTGATATTGGCAAAGGCAAACGCGGCGCTAATGAAGTAGGGCTTATCGTGTGAACTGCCGGTTAGCTCACAAGCAATCCAAATAGGCATGTGTTTTGACAAGCCGAACTTGAATTGCTGGCGTTATTAATGCATGTACGGAGTAACGATGTAAGAACGGCCAAAAGCCGCACCGCCAGAGCCGGCCATTTACATCCATACAGCAGCTCACATGGAGGCGCTCAGATCGTGGACCAGCCTGTGGGCGAAGCCAAACACAAGCGAGCTGATTCTGGTTCCCGCAGTGGCGACATTGTATCTCACACGATGCTCCAAAATGCTTGTAGATGCGAAAGCCATCCAACAAATCGTTAAGGCCCACAATCCTATCGCGTAGGTTTTCCTATTTGGCCAATTCTGGCCGATTCGGGGCGATTCAGTGGACTGTTCTCCCCGTCAAATGCTGCCACGTGTGAGGAACTGCTCGTCTGGTTCCTTGGATAAGTCTGATAAGTCAAGCCTGGTGTCTGGTATGGATCTTCTCCTCGCTTGGTAGCGGATTCTTTGACATGCCTTTGTGGAATGCCGTTGAGCCGTGGTGAGAGGTCCGTTCGTGCTTGAAGACAGGGGAAGTATAGTGGCGGAGCGTGCAGACGCAGGCTTCAGATCGGGGGGCATCAGGGAAACAAGGGAAACGAAATCAAGGCGATGTCCTTACCTGACCTAGTTTTTGATAAAGGGCCTAATGCCTGGATGATCGACGTTGCGTCCTTTCCAAGTCCGAAGAATCAGGATGCGAATCCCGGCTCGCAGCCTTTCCCGATCTTCTGCGAAGGCATCGGGACTTCGTACGACTATGTGAGGATGCAAAGGAGCATCGCGCTTCGCAGATCCACCAACTCGCTGTTCGCATAAGCCTACGCGGTGCCGATCATCGAGCGGCTTCGGATTGGATAGTTACTCACACGCTTAATTAGGTCAGCCAGTGGAGGAGTGGGATTCCATGCATGGAAGAAGCCCTGTCCAATCCTTTTTCTGACATCCTGTAAATCCGTTCTCCTATCTAGGTATTGGGGGCCGTGCATCTCTTCAAATCGACGGCGGAGGTCGCACCATCAGGGTAGTAAGTACGAAGTAATCTATATGCCAACTCATTCAACGACATAGTACATGCCGTTCGGCACCTGAAATAAGCACTAAGATCCAATTCCTACTCGTACTCCTCTTAACCCCTCTTGATTGAGTTGACCCTCAAGTCAAGACTCTGGCTGAGTCAACAGGAGCTTCAAGCACGTGCGAGATCCTTGCAAGGCAAGCCTTGTCGATTATCCCCCGCAAATGGACATTGCCTAATCCAACTTGAGGAGGTCAAACCACTTCAGAACCGGGTCTCAGGCTCGGCATCCCCCCAGCACAATATCCCAAATGCCCACCTTACATACCTGCCTGTCTGTCTATCCATAAGGTCATCTACTATACACACATGCAGACGTAGCCGCACACAGACAGGTGACAGCTACGCACTCCGTACAGGCGTCTATATTCACGTACTGTATGTAGCCTGCCGAAATGTCCACAGTCGGCACTCCGTCCTCGCCGACGTTGCAGCAGATCAAGGTCCGAAGCTGCAATCTGTGCCGCCATCGAAGAGTCAAATGCGATCGGCAGTTTCCGTGCTGCTCCAACTGCTTGCGGGCGGAGAGCAACTGTGTCTATCCGCCCGGTCGGGGCAGGGCGCCGAAGGTTTCCAGAGACTCACTGAATCCTCAACTGTCCCATCGCCTGTCTAGGCTTGAGAGCATCATCAGACAATTTGGTGCGGTTGGTAAGGTTGATGGCAACTCTCAACCACTACCAGGCTAACAATCCTCAGCTCAGGACCCCCGGGAAGCGAGCGAGAGCCCCTCGTTCGATCGGCACTTCTGTCGTCTAAAGATAGACGACTCGAGGAGTTACTATGTCAGCAACGTTTTATGGGTAACATTAGCTAATGAAGTATGCCGAGTCCCCTCTCCCCTCTCGTTTCCATAATCCATAGATATGTGTCTGATCTAACGCTGTTGTCCCAGGTTGAGGAGTTGCGTGATCTCTTGTTCGAGCCTGCTGCTGAGGATGCGGACTGCGAACTACCACCATCTCCTTACCCTTCTTACGCCCCATCAACAACATCATCATCTTCGTCTCACTCCGGGTTGAATGGCGCCATCTTCGGGTATCGAGCTGTTGCATCCTCGTTGCAGCCGTTTCACCCGTCGTTGCAACAGGCAGTGACTCTATTCGCTGCCTTTACCAAAAATGTTGCACCCATAGTTCGCATTTTCCACATGCCAACCTTGACACGGATCTGCTGGGATGCAATTGCCTCGCTTGACTCCCTGGACAAGAACACCGAGACCCTCCTGTTCGCTATCCATTATTCGGCCATTATTAGCATCACACCAGAGCAGTGCCTCCGCATCCTTGGCGAGACGCGGGAGGTTGCCCTGGAGAGATATCGATTTGCTGTCGAACAGGCTCTAGCCCGCGCCAATCTACTCAATACCCAAAGCATGACGATGCTGCAGGCGGCCGTTCTCTTCTTATCAGCTCTGCCCAACGAAGATGACTCGCGCACGGCGTGGTCGTTGACGTCTCTCATTTACCACATTTCACGGACTATGGGAATTCATCGTGATGGCAGCGTGTTCGGCCTGAAGCCCTTCGAAACGGAGCTGCGTCGGCGCCTATGGTGGCAAATTTGCATCATTGATAGTCGCTCATCTGAATACCACTGCAACGAGCCCATTGTGCGCGAGTATGCCTCTGATACAAAGCCACCCTTACATATCAACGATGACGACCTGCTTCCTGAGATGACAGAACCTCCGGCTGAGCGATGGGACGAGGCGACTGATATGACGCTCTCACTTATTCGATGCGAAGCTATACAAACGGGTTGGAAGCTCGGTCTCACGAGGCCTGGGCAACCTCGAGGGACGGGCCGAGAGGCGGCGACAGCAGATGAAAATAAGGATCCCCACAAGCACCACCAAGACATGGTCCGAAACTTGGAGGAGAGATTGCGCGACAAGTTTCTGCGTATCTGTGACCCCTCAGTGCCGTTCCATCTCATCTCGTCAGCCGTTGCACGCCTGATTATTGCCAGGTTTTGGCTTGTGGTACACTATCCACTTGCATCTAGGCCAAAAGAAGGGAGCAACGATAATAAGGACAACCGGGCGGCCAAGACGCCCACAGGTAGCAACGGTGCGCGAGGTCCCGATCAGCTGGATAGTATTATGCGAGATAAGCTCTTTCAGACCTCAATCGAGATCTTGGAGCTGTCTGGTCTGCTTCTAACCAACAAAGACATCATCCAATGGACTTGGTACTCAAAAACACATATCCAATGGGGCGCCATGGCATTTGTGCTTTCCGAACTGTGCACTCGACCGCATTCTTCTGAATGCGATCGAGCGTGGGATTGTGTGACCGCAGTATATGACGGGTGGAAGATGCGAGAAAACAAAGAAAACGAGAATAAACTCGCTCTTTGGCGCCCTATCAGACGGCTCATGGCCAAGGCCCGGTATGTGCGAGAGATGCAGCAGATCGATCCCAGTCGACCAGCACAAGACCGGTATACTCCCCATCAAAACGAAGCTGGTCAACACCTTGATCTGCCTACATTTGCTACAGAGTTCCTCTCGAATTATTCTCCATCAACACAATATGACCCCGCGAGCGTGCCATTGCCCTTTATGCCGAGCCCTATCGGCACATCTGGCCCCTCTTCTTCCTTCATAGCTTCCCCAGCCTTGGGAATTGAAGATCCTGAAGACACTCTTCAGAGTGTGTTTGGAACGGAAACTTTGGATCCTTTTATGGATCTATTACCAGACTGGTACCGGGGGGATGCAGCGAGCGGCTCTGGCACGTCGCTAGGGGTCAATTTTGGCTTTCCTCCAGGCTAAACCCAGCGTGTAGGTTATGAATGTCACGATGAATACTGGTATACATGCATGAGAACATGATAGATTTCTTCTCTCTTTTTTTTCTTCAATTCCTTTTTGTTTCCTCCTTGTCTTTTTGTTTTGTCGGCATCACATGGTCAGCTCGCGGGTGGGAGACATTGACTAAATCGATCGCTGTCTTGTCATCTATTCTGTTATTCTATGTGGGTGGACATGGCTATTCTAAATCTCTAGTAATATCTTCCTCGATACCATTGTCCTGTTTACTTGAAGTATCTCGGAATCTCCCTCTTCACAAAGTCCTCAAAGCTCGTGGGCTCCCTGCCCGTCAAATTCTTGACGTTGTGCTTCGCCTTCTCATAGTCTTCTGCTGCGTACAAGGCTCGCGTCTCCACCATAGACTTTGCGAGGGACTTGGACACGAAGTCGGGGACGTGCAAGGCGGCCAGGTTCTTCAGGTACTGCTCTTCTGTGATGTGGTTGACTTGGACAGCGGGCTGTCCGACAGAGACGAGCAGGCTGTTGATGATTTCCCACTGTTGGGTCTGGGATAACAGCGAAGGGCCGTTGAGGTAGACGATATCCTTGCCGCTGGTCTTTCGAGGGTTGACCAGGAGGGAACCGGCAGTTCGGCCAATGTCCTTGGGGTCGATTGGGTCGTGGAGAACTTCGGGGGCGAGGAGATTGACCTGTTTGGGGGTGGATTTTTTGTCGAGATAGATACGAAGAGGGTTGCTGGCAAAGAAGCCGGCTCGGAGGGCAACGTGTGGAATCTCCAACTCCTCAAGGCTAATCTCAATCTGGGCGTGCTGCCAGGGAATGAAGTGATCCCTAGCAATGGTGCGAATGTCATCCTTGACGGAGCCTGCGTTCTTGACAGAGCAGGTCGACAAGAAGACAACGTACTCGATGCCAACCTCCTTGAAGGTAGTCAAGGCAGACTTCATCAGATCCCTGGCGTGTACGGCGTAAATGAAGACGGCCTTGGCACCGGTCTCCTTGACGGCTTTGGTCACGCTAGCTGGGTCGGTGAGGTCGGCTTGGATGCACTGAAGATTGGCGGCTTTCTCCTCATCTTCGGAGATCCATTCATTTTGCTTAGAAACATCACGGAGGGCGATCCAGACTTTGGCGCCGCGGGAGCTGGCTTCAAGGGCGGCAGCGGAGCCCACTTCACCCGTGGCGCCGAAGATGAGGACGTTATCGAAGTGTGGAGGAGACATGGTTCCGTAGCCGTGTAAACTTATGGGTAGGATTTTAGATATTAGATGTTGGCGTGAGAATGAGCTCTGATATCATATCATGTATGACCTCAACTCATGTGTAAGTGAGTGTGAGCGATGTGTGGGCCTTTCATAGTTTCCAAATCAGTACATTCGGAATTCGGGACTTATTGACATGTGGAGTGAAACAAGATCGAGGCGACTAACGTCGTATTTCGGCATCTCGCCAGTCCGAGTATGTCCGATATATGATGGCACGATTGTCGGCCTCGGCGAGTGAATGGGAGCACGACTTCGCGCGAGCCAGCAAAGAGGCGAATGCAACAAAGCGGGCCAATCGCCTCGCCCATATGGCCATTCGCATAGCATAAGCGCGAGATTCGCCTTATTAGTAATGCTTCAATACGTGATTTCCTTGTTTTTTTTTTCTTCCAAGGTAATTGCTATAGCCACCTTTATAAGCCATTGGTTCAATACTTGCATACTGGAATACTAAGGTATGGCGAGATGACATTTCAGGGATTTTGTCAATGAACAGGAATCAGAGATGGCAGTTTTCTCCCCTCCCTGCCAAGGTCCAATGAAATTATCTTTTTTTTCTAAATTTATTTTCTCTTCATTTGACTCACTTTAGTTCAGCTGCTAATTCACACTACCGCTATTATTCTCACTTGATCTGATCGCCACTGTCCTAAAGTTGCATCATATTCCTTTATCTTATTTCCCAAACACCTGTAAATAGACTGTATCACGTGTAGACGTAGCGGTGAGAAGATGCAATACAATCGTTGCGTCATAACACTCAACACGGCAGCTTCCATCCGAAGAACAACGAATGAAGTGCCAGGAATATATTCGACACTGGTTGAATGGATTCTCTTGTACCCATCTATCTAGATGCGCCCGCTTCGACCCTTTATGCCGAAGTACTGGTCCCTGCTCTCTTACTAGTCGGTCCGGTAATTGATTTGCTTTACTATTCAAGCCAGCTATTATAATAACGGGGCAAGAAGGTGGGAAATCACCAGGCTGGATTGCATATCTAGATACTACATAAATAAGAAGACCCTCATATCTTTTGAGTCTTATCTAAAGTCCTTAATTATCCTTTATTACTCCAGAACCAGATCAATCACCGATAAGAAGCTGCCAAATGGTGTGTTCACAGCATTAATCTTGAGCCTGGCGTCCACTGCCTCAACAATAGCCTGCCAGCCCTCAAGATCACGTTCCAGAGAGTTGAACAGCTGCATCATGCCAACATCGCGAGACCGAAGCACACGCTCATTCACCGAGGGAACAGCGCCAGGCTCTGGAACGACAAAGTCCATGATGAGGACGTGAGAGCCCTTCCTCATGGCCTGAACCGTGTTCTTCAAGATCTTGACCGAGTTCTCAAAATCCCAGTTGTGGAAGATCTGTCGGAAGAGGTAGACACTGGCGCCCTCAACTGGCTCCTTCGTGAAGAAGTCATACTCCTGGAACTTGATGCGCTCGGCAATGCTGGCTTCGTTGTTCTCCTTAATAACCTTGATTCCCTCTTCAACAACATGGGGAATGTCCTGAATGATGAAGCTCAGGTCAGGGAAGGCCTTTGCGATGGCAACACAGCTGTGTCCAATGTTACCACCAATCTGTTTTAAAGCACAGTCAGTCAAGCCAGTTTCAACATGGCGCTCATCTCATGGGGATCTTACGTCGATGACAGTGCCCTTTCCAAGGCTCGCCCAGTCAAAGCCGTTGACAAGGTGCTTCAGGTCACTCTTGGGGCTGCTGGCAATAGCATCCATGACACGACCAAACAGCTTGTACAGGTCAGGCTGCTTGGAAATGTACTCGTACATTCGGAGATCAGTGTTGAATGCCTGGTTGAAGCAAGTCTTGTTGGGGGCGGTGCTTTCAGGCCATCTCTCATGTGCCTGGACCATGGATGAGATGACTGGGGTAATTATGCTTGTCATCCAAGTCCGCTGGTCGGAAAACCTGGTGTTTGTGATCAATGCGGCAGACGTGGCGGAGTGGGCGATGAAGCCGGGAGTTGGCTCAGCGAAGAGATGGTTGGTCATAGCCATGCGGGACAAGATCTTAAGTCGCTGCTCTGTCACGTTGGCCTTTTGGGCCAGCTCAGAGTAAGAGATTGAACCCTCCAAGGGGACAAGCTCAAAGATCTTGAAGTGGCTCAGCCAACGGAGGATTTCCATGTAATGGTACTAACACGCAGATATATCAGAATTGCGATTCATTGCTATGAGGTGGACATGTTACTCACACCGGTGATGACATTTCCGAGATAATCGCCGGGACCAGCGACAAGCTGGAAGATCTGTAGGGCGTGGTCCATAAGGAGTTCCCTCGCAACTTGCACCTGTTCGGGAGCGTCTGGGGACAGAACAGTGATGGGTGCATCGCGCTCGAAGGTTGGCTGAGGAAGCCCATTGGAGCGGAGGTAGTCGGTGAGAGTCTTGACCTGCTTGTTGAGATCCTGAGTCAAAAATTCCAGTGGTGAGGCATGAGTGCTGTTGGTGGTGCCGTTGGCAGACATCTTGGACGAGTATGTGTATATGTGTATATGATTGAGGAACTAAGGTATAAGGTGAGATTGTATTGATTTGGTGGGAATGTGTTGGACTGATGAACACCAAGTCAAGAGATCGTGGTTTAGACAAAGACCTTTTTATACTGAATGGAGTGTGTTTACACTCGCACTTACATTTCATCCTTCATAGAAACAATACGCTCACGGTCAGTCTCTGGCGGTCTGACATCCGAAGTGTTCCGCACTCCTTCGCAACGTGATGTGTTGCTGAGATTCTATAAGCAGACGCGCTTCGTTGGGGTGAGATACGGAGTGATAAGCACATAACGGAGACCAAACGTAACTGAAAATGTGGATATCTCCGAAAGTGACTACGGAGTATACTACTGGTAGGCGTTTGCAACTGAGTAGCCATTTTAGGAAACAGTGTTGCATCTATAGATGATGTGAACAGGGATTATTTCAAGATCCTCCTTCTTTTAGTAGTACGGAACACTAGTTGGCAATTAATCCCGTACAGAAGCCGATACGAGTTCCCGTGGCGAGACCCCGGACTCTCTTTCGGTTCGCCTCCGCTTCGTACTATGACAAACCAAGACATTTTCGTATCTAGAGAACAATACGGAGTACGGCTGAGTCCTCATTGCGGACGCTAGGGCAACATTAAGGCTGGGCTACCGAAACTCGGACCTTTTCGGAGCCCCAAGACAAGTGCTTACCATAATGACTAAGGTACAATCGGACAACGGGAATCCTTTGTGGACTTGAGCAAAGCAATTGATTATTTGTGTAATGAAGTATAGACACTCGTTTAGTGAAGAATTGTCAGGAATACAAGGAAGGACGGTAGCATCTTAAGGGAGGCACCTCAAGGGCGTGAGGGTTAACTCCCTTACATCAGATCATGTGACAAATATATAGATGACCTCTCGCCCTCACTCTCGACAAAAGTCGGAGATCAATATAGTCACTCATCTGCCCTCTACCTACTATCCTCTAGCTTCCCTACCGCTAGGATCCTCTCAGACTCACGCACTCTCTTCTATGTGGCCTAGTCTATAACGAGAACCAAACAGTAGCTATTAACCGAAAAATCGAAACTTTGAGACACTAATCATTGTCTTACTACTCGCAAAAGTACTCACCAAGTCGAGGCCATGGCTCAACCCAAGGAACGCTACCAAGTTGCCATTTCCGGAGGGGGTATTGCGGGCATTACGCTCGCCTTGATGTTTGAGAAGTTGGATATTAGCTACGTTCTGTTGGAGGCGCGTGATACCCTTGAATCAGATAGAGGTGCAGGAATTGGTTTGCAGCCAAATGGACTCCGTATTCTGGACCAGCTGGGCCTCATTGAGGACATCGAAGAGGCTACGATTCCCTTGGAGACTTGGTTCTCATTTGACGCCGATGGCAACATGCTAGCTTCTTCCAGTGCAATGAGGTACTACCGTGAAAGGTAAGGGTGGCGTTGTTGCATGTGGGCCATCACAGAGAACAAATATTAATATATTCATCACACAGGATTGGATATCCAGTTACGTTCATTGAACGCGGGAAGCTTCTTCCCATTATGGCAAACCGGATAAAGCGCACAGAATGCATCAAAATTTCTGCGCGGGTGGCGTCCATAGAAGAGACCGACGAACATGTTGCCATCACTACAACGGATGGTTTCTCTGTCACTGCGGATTTCGTGATTGGTGCCGATGGCATTCGCAGTGCAGTACGCAGTCACATTGACTCATCTCTTCCCGAGAAGAATATTAAATCAGCAGATGATTGTAAGTTTTGACACGTTGCGCCCATGGGGAAAAAATGAAAAGCAGACTATGGAGGAAAGTGTCTTGAGAACTAAGCACTGACAGCATTTAGATATGGAAGTTGGCTTCGCGACTGTATACGGAATGTCGTCGCCCACTGAGGGCATCGCTGCAGGAGAGCGTTTCGCCGTCTACCGAGAAAATGAGACCATTATCGGATTCACAGGCAAGGATGGAATCGTGTTCTGGTTCGTTTTCGAGAATCTGAACAAAACATATCCTCTGTCCGAATGCCCGAGATACACCGAGGCCGAAGCCGAAGCTCTCTGCCAATCAGTCGCACATATTCAGGTCACCCCTTCTCTTCAATTCGGGAAGATCTACCAGAATCGGGTCGTGGCACTCAAGGTTGCTGTTGAGGAGGGTGTAGCCAAGGCATGGCATACCGACCGTGCTGTCATTGTTGGCGATGCAGCCTGCAAGACAACTCCGGCTGGAGGCCAGGGCGCCAACCAAGCTATCGAGTCATGTGCTGTCTTGGTGAACGAGCTTATGAGAGCTCGAAAGGCATCGAAGACGGGGGACAGGCTGTCCCGTGAAGCCTTGAAGTCTCTCCTAGAGAACTATACGCAGGGGCGCACGCAACCAGCTGCGATGATCCTGCAAAGGTCTCAGATGGTTTGCCATGCGCTGCTCTCTATCCCTGGACCGGCTGCTACCATGGTAAAAGAGATGTTGAAGCTCTCTGACGAAGACTGGCTGCTGAGGGCATTTATGGCTTTGTCAACTGCGGCAGTTTTGGAAGATGTTGAGCTCACTGCTAGGGGACATCTTTACAACGAGGCCGTCAAAGCGGCCCAGGCGGAGATACAAAGACGGCAGAGCGTCGCCAACGGAGTTAATGCAGCCAACGGGCCAAAGGAGACCAAAGAGGCTAACGGTTTCAAAGGTGCCAACGGCGTTGAAGGGACAAATGGAGTAAATGAGGTGGCAAGAACCGGGAATGTAACAAACGGATTGGTGAAGGTTTCGTAGACTATACTAGGAAGCACATAGATTACGGGGAATTTTCTCGACTGAATAAATACCAAATATTTTTTTAATTCCACAATGACGAAGCATCGATTTATTTTGTGATTCGATCCATGGGCAATGATTAAAGCAATAGTGCATGATCGAACATACTTGATATGATACGTTTACTCGTAGGCGTAAATCTAGCATCACACTAACAACGGTATATGAGAGTAGGGATCTTGACCGATATTCCTACGCTTGGACTCTGGGGGTTGGAAATTGGACTAAAGAATTACTGCAACCCCATATTAGCCCCATTCCTACCGACCATGTGTTGGATGATCGGGTTCCTGCGCTTAGTGTCGTAACGATCCTACACACATGGCTGGAATGAGACATGCAGTGCTTACGCAGTGCGGATTACTTCCTAAGATTAGGTTCAAGACAATTATCAAGATAAGGAGAGGATGTGAAAGCATGAAGCGTCCTGTGCAGCAAACACCAAAAACAGGCCTACAAGACTAAGAGAACACTTACCCTACTATCAACATAACCTATTTGTATCGTAATGACTTCACACATAGAGTCAAAAGAATAAAGAATCAGTATATTAAACATGGAAAATGCTACAAAATATCTAACGAATATCTTTTGTTGGCCTTTGCCCCAATATGTGACAAAATCACCAAGTGTTGCTTCAGCCAGATTGAAGATAGCTCTAACATTCCGGAACCCTCTTAGTTTATGATTATCAAAGAGACAGCCATGTATTGTTTAATTTTCCTCTGTGCTTCCTATTTTGTTTACATACATGTGCCGTTCATCCGTAAAGCTGAATCTATAGTTGCATTTGCCATGGGGTGGCCTTCGGACTTCTTCGGGCTTGGCGTTTCAACAAGGCAAGATATGCATTGCCTAAACCGAGAAGGATCTATCCATGCAATATTGATAATTCGGATATCTTCGCGTGGATCCGCTTAGATCCTACGGACTGCCAAATATAGTAAAGTTTAGTTATTTCGGGCCATATCACGCTATGACTTACGATTACCGCAATGCTAATTTACGGTTAAGCCAATAAACACATCACGAAATGCGTATTGAGTTGATGCTGAATTCTCGGACATCTTCGTAGAGCCTCCGGTTTTCCGACATGTGAGATTCGGGTCTGTTTGAATATCCTGGTAGTATCTAGACGTGAATGGATCTTCCTCAAATGGTTTTGCAGATGGCTTTCTGAAGTTAAAACCTTGGCATACCTCGCGCTAAACAGGCCGTGAAGAAACCATCACACACACACAAACAGCTTCAACACTTTCCCGCAATATCGGGCACTAGTATTTTGGATCACATTCATCTGCAGATCTTTTTACTTGGAAAACCACCTTCCTCCTTTAGCATTCTTCACCATGGTTCCCTCAACAGATGTGTTTGTCTTTGGTGATCAGAGCATTTCGGTTATTGATAGCTTGCAAGAACTCCTCTTGATCAAGAATAATGCTCCCTTAACATCATTCCTTTTCGAAGCCTTTGCTGTCATCCAACGCGAGACATCAGCTCTGTCATCCACAGAAAGAAATGCCATTACGCAGGCAGAAAACCTTGGTTTGCTTCTGGATGCCATTCGAAAAAGCACAACTCATCATACAGCACTTGACAGTGCCCTTTTGTGCATTTATGAAATTGCTTACTACATCGAGTGAGTCGCAACTGAGAGAACAAGGATCGTGTGATGCTAACCCATTTCAGGTACCTTGCTCGAACTAATAGACAACATCCCCCAGCCCCTTCAACCGTATTCCTTGGTATCTGCACGGGTGCACTTGCTGCTGCTGCTATCAGCTGCTCTTTGAATGTTTTCGACATTGCTCGCCTTGGTATCCAAGCCGTTACTGTCGCCTTTCGAAATGGCATGAACATTCACCGAAGATCCGAAGTCCTTGGGTATTTCCAGTCCACCAGCTGGTCTATGGTCTTTCCTTCGGGCAAGGAAGAGCCAGTTTCTGAGGCTCTAGTGAAATTCTCTACCGAGAAGGTAGGTCACATCTCCCATGAAGTTTAGATCATGTTGCTCACACTTGTTTTCAGAACCTTCCCACATCCTTGCAGCCGTATATCAGTGCCGTTGGTCCCAACTTCGTGACCATCAGCGGACCCCCTAATGTTCTAGACCAACTTAAGTCATTCGATGCATTTTCTGGCAAGAAGTTGCTACCTTTGCCAATTAGCGGCCCTTACCATACCGAAAAGGCATTCTCAGAGACTCATCTTCGACAACTCTTGGATTTCACTCTCACGGGGATTGAGTACTTGGATCGGGAGGTTCTCACTCCAATCCTTTCTTGCGCTTCAGGCTCTCTCGTTAAGCAGACCTCTTTCGGCGGTCTCTTGCGGGATGCTCTTACTGGTGTTCTTGCGCAGCAGATTCGTATCGACCGCGTCAACGATGGCCTGCTCGAAATCCTCTCAGGCAATGAATCCGAGACCTCCATCATCCCTGTGAATACTCAACTTGCAGCAAATGTGGCCGACGTCTTGTCTCAAAAGGGGGTAAATGCGCAAGTCGGTAAAACCCTGAAGGAATTAGCCAAAACGACATCCCCACGTGCGGCTTCTGAGGACTCGAACAAGATTGCTATTGTTGGATTCAGCGGTCGGTTCCCCGAAGCCGACGACCTCGTGGAGTTCTGGGACCTGCTTACAAAGGGCCTCGATGTTCACAAGCCTGTGCCCGAAGAGCGTTTTGCGCGGGACCACTATGATCCTACCGGCCAGCGGAAGAATACTAGCCAAGTTCAGTACGGATGTTGGCTCAAGAATGCAGGCCTTTTCGATACCCAGTTCTTCCACATGTCGCCTAAGGAGGCTATCCAGACGGATCCAGCGCAGAGGCTGGCCTTGCTCACTGCTTATGAAGCTCTTGAGATGGCTGGATTTGTCCCTGACCGGACGCCTTCCACGCAGAGGCACCGCGTTGGTGTGTTCTACGGAACAACGAGTAACGATTGGGGTGAGGTCAACTCCTCCCAAGATGTCGACACACACTACATCCCAGGAGCCAATCGTGCCTTCATTCCCGGCAGAGTCAACTTCTTCTTCAAATTCACCGGCCCTAGCATTGCTGTCGATACCGCCTGTTCTTCCAGTCCGGCTGCCATTAATATCGCCATCAACTGTCTCATCAACAGAGAGTGCGACTCAGCCGTCGCTGGTGGTACCAACGTGATGACGAATCCTGACAACTTTGCCGGCCTTGATCGCGGACACTTCCTGTCTCGTACTGGAAATTGCAAAGCATTCGACGATGGTGCTGATGGATACTGCCGAGCTGACGGTATTGGAACTCTTATTCTCAAGCGTCTTCCTGATGCCATTGCTGACAATGACCCTATCTTCGGTATCATTTTGGGGGCACACACTAACCACTCCGCTGAGTCCGTATCGATTACTCGGCCCTTGGCTGATGCTCAAGAATACCTGTTCAAGAAGCTCCTGAATGAGAGTGGCATCCATCCACACGATGTTGGCTATGTTGAGATGCACGGAACGGGCACCCAAGCCGGTGATGCTGTGGAGATGCGATCAGTTCTCAACTCATTTGCATGGGATCACAGTCGACCCAAGGACAAGAGCCTTTATCTCGGAGCCGTCAAATCTAACGTGGGACATGCTGGATCTGCCTCTGGTGTCATCGCTGTCATCAAAGTGCTCCTGATGATGCAGAAGAACAAGATCCCCCCTCACTGCGGTATCAAGACGAAGATCAACCACAACTTCCCCACTGATCTGGATCGCCGTGGTGTGAACATTGCTCTTGGAGGAGAGGCAGATTGGCCTCGACCACTTGGTGGCAAGAGAAGAGTCCTTATCAACAACTTCTCCGCAGCAGGTGGAAACACTTCATTGCTGCTTGAGGATGGTCCAGTGACTTCTGAAGATGAGCCTCTCAAGGTTTCAGATCCACGAACGAACCATGTTGTGACTGTTTCGGCTCGGTCTTCTAAGGCTTTGGAGGAGAATCTGAGGGCTCTGGAGGCCTTTGTTGCTAACTCTTGGGCCCCTGAGGGTGAGCTGCTCGGTCAACTCTCGTATACAACTACAGCCCGTCGCATTCATCACAGCCGCAGAGTGGCAATCGTTACTAATGGCTTCGACGACCTCCGACGCTCTCTATTTGCTGCTGCCACAACTGCTGCGGAAGTCAAGGGAATTCCCGCTAAGACTCCAGGAGTTGGCTTCCTCTTCACTGGTCAAGGAGCCCAGGAAACTGCTATGGCTAATGGGTATTATAAGCATTTCACATCCTTCCAAGCAGATATCCACGGGCTTGATACCATTGCCAGACTCCAGGGCCTGCCATCAATTCTTCCTCTGGTGGATGGATCGGTTCCTATCGAGGAGCTTTCCCCGGTGGTCGTTCAGCTCGGTAGCTGCATCATCCAGATTGCTCTGGCTCGCTTCTGGATCAGCCTCGGAATCAAGCCCGACTATGTCATCGGTCACAGCCTGGGTGAATTCGCTGCACTTCAAGTGGCCGGCGTTCTCAGTATCAACGATGCCATTTACCTCTGTGGACAAAGGGCAGTTCTCATTGAGAAGAAATGTACGGCTAATACTCATGGTATGATCGCCGTGAAGGAGTCAGCAGATGTTTTGAGACCGCACATCCCAGAGGATATCATGGTCGAGATTGCTTGCATTAACGGCACACAAGACACTGTCCTCAGTGGTCCCAATGCTGACGTTGATGCCATCGCCTCGAAGTTCACCCAACTGGGCTTCAAGTCCCACAGGCTGGAGGTCCCGTTTGCCTTCCACTCATCCCAGGTTGATCCTATCCTTGAGGAACTTGAAGAATTGGCCGCTCGGGTGGAATACCACGATCCGGTTGTGCCATTGGTTTCTACTCTGCTGGGTAAAGTCGTCACCTCTGCGGATATGATCGGGTCACAGTACATCAGACGCCATTGCCGTGAGGCTGTTGACTTCCTCTCTGCAATCCAGGCAGCCGAAGCTGAGAAACTCATGGACCGCACGGGTGTTTGTATTGAGATCGGAGCTCATCCAATCCTGACGCGAATGGTCAAGTCCATCATTGGACAAGAGCTCAAATGCTGTGCCTCTCTCCGTCGCAAGGAGGACTTCTTCAGGACTGTCGGAGATTCCCTCAGCGCCCTTTTCTTGGCTGGTCTGCCCGTTAACTGGGATGAGTACCACCGTGATTTTGCGTCGTCTCGCAAGGTCATCACTCTTCCCAAGTATTCTTGGCAGCTTTCAAACTACTGGATGCAGTACAAGTACAGCTGGTGCCTTACCAAGGGTGATGCTCCAGTCGAGGCTCTGCCGTCTGCACCTGCTGTGCAAGCGAAGGCAATCAGACTGAGCGACTCTGTCCATGAGATAGTTGAGCGCACCATCGACAGCAAGAAGAGCTCCATTGTGATTCAGTCTGACTTGCATGACCCGGCTCTCTTAACTGTTGCCCAGAACCACCGTGTTAATGACTTGATCATGGCTCCTTCAGTAAGTCCCTTCAACATTCTAGCAAGATACAAAAACTAACGCTTTATCTCATAGACTCTCTTTGCTGATGTCGCTTATACATTGGGCAAACATCTGCTCGAATGCCAGGGCTCCAAATGGCAGACCTACATGCCAGCTATTAACAACATGGCCGTTGAGAAGGCCCTGCTTGTCAACGAGGTCGGACCGCAGTTCGTCAGAGCGTCCGTGGAAATCGACTGGAAGACTCAGCACGGTTCAATGCAGATCTACAGCGTGAATGGGTCTGGAAAGAAGACTACTCTTCATGCCGTATGTGATGTCGATGTTGAGGACCCCCAGACATACCAAGAGAATTGGCAGGGCCATCTCTATCTGATCAAGAGAAGCATCGCGCATCTCACCCAGGGTGTTGATGATGGCTCTGTCCACAAAATGCATCGCGGAATGTTGTACAAGATGTTCTCCTCTTCAGTCCAGTATGGACCACCATTCCAGGGCATTCAGCAGGTCTGGTTTGACAGCGATTGCCTCGAGGGAACTGCCAAGGTCTTCCTGCCATCCGTAAAGGGGGAATTTGCCCTCAACCCTTACTGCTGTGACAGTCTTGGTCATCTGACTGGTTTCATCATGAACTGCAACGACAGCCTGGACGTGGCAGAGAATGTCTATATCAACCATGGTTGGCGCTTCCTGCACCTCTCCGAGCCGTACCAGTGTGATGTGAACTACCAGACATATGTCAGGATGCAAGCTGTGGGCCACGATGATTCGACCTATTCTGGAGATGTTCACGTCCTTCGTGACGGCAAAATTATTGCTATCTGCGGAGGTGTTACCTTCAAGAAGGTGCCGCGGCGAGTTTTGGAAATGATGCTTCCCAACCCTTCAGCAAGCAAGGCCAAAGCCAAGAAGGCGAAGGTGATTGCTGCTCCTATTCCTGTCAATATTCGCCCACCATCACCACCGACTACCAATAGCAGTGCCGCATCGACTCCGCCGCCTGAGCCAGTGTTTGATAGAGCAGAGAAGTCCGCTTCCGCCGCTCCTGGACTCGTTCAGAAGGCTCTCGAGATTATTGCCGATGAGATTGGAGTTGATCTAGCCCAGCTCACTGACTCGACTCTTTTGGCTGACTTGGGAGTGGATTCACTTATGTCCTTGACCGTCCTGGGCAACTTCCGAGAGGAACTGGACCTAGACATTCCCGCCGCTCAATTCTATGAGTGCTTATCTGTCAAGGACTTTAAGAAGTTCTTGGTAACCTTCGCAGGCATTACTGAGCAAGCTCCTGAACGCTCAGTAAAGGAGATCCTGTCCGCGCCTGCCTCCGCCGCCGCTTCTGGCCTCATTCAGAAGGCTCTCGAGGTTATTGCCGATGAGATCGGAGTTGAGCTAGGTCAGCTCACTGACTCGACTCTCTTGGCTGACTTGGGAGTGGACTCACTCATGTCCTTGACCATCTTGGGAAATTTCCGAGAGGAACTTGATCTGGACATTCCCGCCGCCCAATTCTATGAGTGCTTGACAGTCAAGGACTTCAAGGAATTCCTGGTAGCCTTCGCTGGCATTACTGAGGAGATTTTTGAAAGCTCAGCAACGGAGAGCCTGCCGTCAACATCTCCTTCCACGGCTCCAAGTGTCCATAACGGTGCTATTGTGGAGAAGATCTCACCTGTTGTCAGGATTGCCGCGCCTGTTGCCGCCCCGATTCCCCGTTCAACCTCGATCATCCTGCAGGGAACCAAGCACTGCTCAAACACGCTCTTCTTGTTCCCCGACGGTGCTGGATCAGCCACTTCCTATGTCACGCTTCCAGCCATCTTCTCCGACTTGCGGGTTATTGGTCTGAACAGCCCCTATCTCACCAAGCCTAAGGAGTTCCAGTGTGCCCTTCAAGACATCACTGGTTCATACCTCAATGAGGTCCGTCGCCGACAACCTAAGGGTCCTTACCACCTCGCCGGATGGTCTGCTGGTGGTGTCTCGGCCTTTGATGCAGCTCGCCAGCTTATTGCTGAAGGTGAGGTTGTCGAGAGTCTCATTCTGATTGACTCTCCCAATCCTGTCGGCCTTGGCAAGCTTCCGAAGCGCATGTACGATTTCCTCGAGAACTCTGGCATCTTTGGTGCTTTCGAGATGGGTGAAGAGAGCCACGCCCCACCGGACTGGCTCTTCCAGCACTTCTGCGTCTTCATTGAGGCACTGGATAGGTACGCTCCTGTCCCCTTTGAACAGGGAGCATCGCCCAAGACGACCATTATTTGGGCCAAGGACGGTGTCTGCAAGAACCCCGATGATCCTCGTCCCGAGAAACAGGTCGATGATCCTAGGGGTATGAACTGGCTCTTGGATAATCGTGAAGACTTCGGGCCGTGGTTGGGATGAGTTCATTGGCGCTGAGAACATCAGCACCTTTGCAATGGAGGATGCCAATCACTTCACTATGATGAGGGAGCCGATTGCATCAGAGCTTTGCGACATGATTCGCAAGGCTATGGGTATTTAAGTCAAACCCGTTTGTATTATTTTCTATGGTGTGGATATCTACCCTCTTTTAAACAATACCTTGGTGCGGTGTATATTCCTTTCTTCGTAATAGTGCGTTAAATTAGTCAATAAACAAGCTGGACTTTCTTAATCACAACTGTCTTCTAAGCTGCGTCGATGCATGGCCATAAAACTGGGGTTTTATCCCCTACCGGACGGCATCTTGACATGTTCGTAGGAAATAATCGCCTTGCTGAATTCCACACTCATAGTAGCGCTACTGGTCTATGGCACTCAATTCCTTGACACTCTCTAAATCTTGCAGTCTTCCCTCTAGCTTAGACCTAATCAGCTTCAAAGAGATGGAACCAAGAGGCAGGTAAAGCGGCACTTTTTCGTTTCGGCTCGCCACTTTAAACAGAGATTCGGCTATAGCAACCGGTTCGATACCAGCACCAGACTTCAGGGCTTGTCGAACCAAAGCCTCCAACTTTCGAGACGGCATGTCGTCGGCCACATAGGCTTCATGAGGCTGCATGTACCTCTTGCTGCTGGTTTCGAAATTTGTCTTGACGCTGCTTGGCTCGACAATACAGAAATTGACTGGAAACGCTAGTCAGCGATGGCATCTATCAGCGAGTCACCGAAAGGAATTGACTCACTGTTCCAATCCGGATGCATCTCTCTAGCGACAGATTCTGTCCAGCCTTCTATGGCGAATTTACCTGCGTGATAGTACGCATGGCCAGGGATGGCACATATCCCGGCCAACGAGGAGATGTTGAAGATCAGGCCGCCACGATGATCTTTTTCCTGGCGCATGACCTTGATAGCGCGCATGGTAACACGTGCCGTGCCAAAGAACAGGGTTTCGATCTCTTGATGCGCTTCCTCCTCTGTTGCAGCTTCGGTATCACCCGAAAGCGAATACCCGGCATTGTTGACAACAATGTCGATGTGAAAGCTCTCTCCAAAGTGATCAGCTGCCGCCTTGAAGGCGTTCTCGACAGAAGTAGCTGAAGTGACATCCAAGGAAAGCTTGAGAATATTGGGGTCATTGTCAGGGAGGTATGAAAGGCTGGATGGATCCCGTGCGGTCGCGATGAGTCGCTGGGACTTGCTTGCGACAAACTTGGCGATCTCACGACCAATGCCGCTAGAGCATCCGGTAACTAGTATGCGACGATATAGTCAGCTTGCTGTGATATCTATTATAAGCTATGTTCCATCCAGCAGTACTTACTCAACCAGATAGCATCAGTTGGAAGTTTGTAAGGTCGAGTGTTGACGGGATTCATGTTGGCAGTGTATTATACGGTACAGTTCAATTGAAAGTCGAATTTGCCAGATGCTAAATTTGCTCCGAGATGCCCGAATGCTATATAATACCTGACGACCTCCGTACTTTGGGCTATGTCAACCTGACTTAGACAGACCATCTCTACCAATATGCATCGATTGTTGACGCCACAATCCATTACAGAAGAGATGAATGTGCCAAAGTTGAATGACTCATACGCCGAAAACCTACGGAAGAGGAATGCGGAGAAGCTATGGAGTAGGTACAGTACATGTAATGAACGTGACAATGGCCCGATATGAGTGAGACAAACCGAACGTGACAAATAATGTGATTCCCGATTTGGAGATTTCTAGGTATACAAGTATGCAACATCTGCGAGGAGTGTCGGTCACACACTCACAGTACGAATCACGAAGACA
Source organism: Mycogone perniciosa (assembly GCA_025331125.1). Taxonomy (NCBI): domain Eukaryota; kingdom Fungi; phylum Ascomycota; class Sordariomycetes; order Hypocreales; family Hypocreaceae; genus Mycogone; species Mycogone perniciosa. The sequence goes on from JAOALB010000262.1 coordinate 25,868, forward strand.
CAGGAAGTGGCCGATTTTGAGGCCCCTCGAAGTACAAAGACCGCCACCACATCATTTGTCTAAAACATGGGTCGGCTGGCATGGCTGAGAATGCGATTTGTCATGTGCCGCGTTCTGTTTCGTTTCCTAGACACTGATCGGCACTTTGGACAATCGGAAGACAGAGACCTCACGGCACATTAGGAGGTTAGCAAGGCTGGCAAGCGGGGACGAAAAAAGGTGACCGCAAGAGATATAGGTATCTTATTAGATGGTTACCGACAGAATATTAACAGCTTGTATTACTATATTATAGTATCGCAGACACCAACTGAAATGTACTTTGCGAATGGTCGATAGCTGCCACTCGCCATGGCTACATTACTTGGAGAGCATTCATCTTCAAGGCGGCTCTTTGGTGGCCGTCCGCGGTTCTGTCCACCATGTCGCTTTACACAGAATACCGAAGCCGAGGTGTGAAAAGCAGTGATGAACAGGGATACTAGTCTTATTCAGAAGAAAGGAGTTTCATACTCGTAAACACGTCGCACTCGGTGCTCAAGTTCAGGCCTGAGCAATGTGTAGTGGCAAGCAAGTGCGGAGTACCAGGGTCGCATTCATTGGACCGGATGGCAAGGTTGGCTCGCCAGAAGGACCCTGTCAGGGATTTAAATCATTCAGTTCGGCTATCGTACATTTCTGCTATTCTTCCCATAATGACTGCGTTTATACCAAGAGCACTAAAATGCCTTGGGAGCCTATGTGGCTCTACATATTATACGTGATGTAGATAGGACATGAGGAAAATGATATCGTGTTTGTGGTATTAACCTATTATGCGTCAAATTTGACGCCATACTCTAGTTCGTCAAAGCAAAAACCCCTCTCATTATGACATAGTTCGTCGTTCCTTTCATTTTATGCGCGTGATCCCTCCCCCTCTTGGTTTGTGGGCAGTGTTGTATGAGGCACTTCTTCTACCCCGTCCGGCCTAATCGAAGATTCGCTCGTTTTTGTCGATTTCTCCCTCGTAAGGTCATTAGAACACAGTTCAAGCTGCTCAACATCTACGTTGTTAGGGCTGCTGCTAAGTCTCTGTGGCGGAGGGGAGAGAAGAGTAGCCGACAACCCCAGGTTCACGCCGAAACTTCTTGGAAATATGTGTGCCAATATCAGTCTTAGCGACGGTAGACAGGTGCATATGATGCCAATATTGATCTCAATTGTGGACCACCAGGCGATGTCCCACTGGTCCCACGTCGGGTTGGATGAGTTGGCATAGCTAAGTATGGAGCGTAGTCGGATGAGGGAAGCGATGGTAACACTAAAATAGAGAGCTTGTTAAATGGAATGCTTGAAAGAGCTGGGTGTGAGTATGAAGGTGCAAAGTGGTGAAAAAAAGAGGTCCACTTACATGGCAACCGTCATGAACATGACAGCAGCGGCGACTTTCCTCTTCCAAGGAATATCAAGTCTATTTAGTTGGCTTATTGGAATGGCTATCAGCCAAAGGTCCATAGCGACGTTTATTGCTGCGTGAGCCCAGGCAGATGCATTAATGTTGATGCAGTGGCCATTCTCGAGTCTGTCGTCGCTCCATCGGCTCCAATAATAGCTAGTCGGGGCGCACTGAACAAATTCCTTCACCACGAAGCATGTTCCAAACGCAATGTTGAAGATGATAGTTCCCCAGACAAGCCTGCGAAACGTCGGTCCCGGGAACAGGTCGAGATAAAAGAGCAAGAGACTCAGTTTTATCAGCGTCATGAGGACGACGTAAAGAATCTCCATGGCGTAGAAGTAACGAGCAAAAATGGGAACAATATCAGGATCCAATGTCCAAATATCCTTTCCCAGTCCGTGATCAGCCAATCCGAAGATGTTGATTGCGATGGTCGGTATTCCGATGATTCCTACAACCACCATGGCCCAGTCATCGGGACCAAAGCCTTGTCTTGTGCTAATGAACCATTTGGATAGGAAGCGCATGCAGACAATCACAAATGTTACTGCACCGAGGGCAATGTTCATGGCTTTGAACCTGGCGGACTGGTCTCTTATTGGAGCGCTGCATAATATTTGTGTGATGTTCGTGGTGACTGTGTTGAGGCTTTCTATTAGATGTAATGTTCATTTGTCAATGAGAATGTCGCAAGGCACGTACACAGGGCGTCCGAGAAACTGCACGATGATTCCAGGCATGAGGCAATAGTGGACTGCCAAGTCGAATTGCGGCATGCACACGCCAGGTCGGAGCCTGGACAAGACGATGATAGACAAGCATGCTGCAAGATTAACAATAAAAAGTCAGTCTCTTGACAAGCAATATTGGCAATTTTGTCTAGCGAGATGGGAGGCGGAAATAGTTGGACAAGCGAGAAGATCATATCCGCACAGACTAGGCACGACCATGCACAAATAGTATCGATCTAATACTTACAGCACAAGTTGGAAATTGAGTCAAATCTGAATCTCGAATGGCGGGATAATTGACCGATGTCGTATCGAACGAGTGGCTAAGAGCGAGCGGCAGCACAGCCGCCGCTAGAACGAGAAATCGCGATATTCGAGCCATCACGATGGATGATGTGTAAATCAACATGGAAAGTAAACAAACGAGCGACGAAGAAACTAAGCCCTACTTAATATGAAAATTCCGAGATGCCCATTCTTTCTGTCCCACGGCTGAGGGGCCGATGTGTGGTGGTGTAAATCACTCTCCCTTGCTTCCAAGCCACCAGTTTGAGAGGGCGGGTCTAAACCGAGCTGCTGCAGGGAAGGGGGATACCGAAAGAAGCAAGGGAAGAAAAACGACAATGATTTACTTCGCACTTGGAGGGCATACAGTATTTACATGTACAGTATTTACGTGCTCCCAGCATTAGGCATCGTCATCCTGCGAGCTGCAGCAACATGGATTGGGTCGGGTAAGCACAACGCTGAATGCAGTAAGTAATGGTCTGTGATCGAAACCGGGAAACAAAAAGCTGGAACATAGATGAATCCTTGACCCTAGCGATCGTTGGCATCTGCTCGCATGAGATAACTAAGACCTCCCCACTCCGTGGCGCCACGAACGAGCCGTGTTTGTTCGTACAGCAGCTTTCAAATGCTCTGCACGGAGTACTTCGTACGGAGTAGAAATATGGCCAAACGCCATTGTCGTGTTGTCTCCCCCTCGTTGTTCTGCGCGCACAATGCAGGCGATTCATGATCGGCCCAGAATGTGCCGTGTTGTTAGCACTGGATGTCTAAGACAAATGATGAGTTCGTGAGGGCAAACAAGATACGACAGACATCTCCAAAACTCAATCTGAGGAATCTCCTCCTCCCCAACTCTCCTCCCTCTGGATTCGTAATCATAACGGGCTGTATTTCAGCCATGGCGCAGGGGAAGAACGGGAAAGATATCCACAGCGCAATCATGCTTTTTCCAGCCTCAAGCCCCGGCCCCCAAGGCCTTCGTCTCAGTGGTCTCACTTTTTGGTTCCGCGGCTTGGCACGAAAAAACTTTCCTTGTTTTTTTATGCAAGATACGTCCTCACAATGCGCAAGGTGAATGGACAGATAATGAGACAGATGGCTGAACCCCCAGGGCAAGGCTTTCTGCCTTGGTTGGTGGCTAGACAATTGCGGGGGTAGAAAAACTCTGACCTGCGCTGCACACAGTGATTCCATATCGATGGGCAAGTATTGCTTTTTTGGCTGCACATGAGGATCGAGTTGCATAAAAATAAAAATAAAAATAAAAATAAAAATAAAACATGAAAAAGAGTTGGCCTCGTGTACACCAGAGCCCTCATCAGTAGTAGTATCTGACAAATCTTTCCCTACCGATAAGAGCCGGAGTATTAGTGGGGCATCTCCGGCAGTCTCCCGGTAGAGTGGGGCCGCGACGACCGATCTATTATGCGGAGCACAAAACCAAATCGGTTTAGGCTTATATTAAGGAGCATCTCCATCTCCATGTCGGTAAGAGGCTGACTGCAAGAAGACGAAACAGGAAATCAGCACACTTCTGGCTGACCTAGATGGTCGATGTCAGTCCAAACCGTACTCCGTACTTCGTACGAGTAGTTGGTTAGCAATTGAAGAAATCCCCGACTTTCAGGCCCAGCTGGCCCCCAATCCCTGCGGCTTCGTACTCAGTCGCTAGATGGGGTCTGATTGACTAGGGGGTGCGATGAAGATGGCTGAGAACCACATGCCCTCCCGGGTGAGCACTTGGGCATTGCCTCTGTTTCGCTTTGTGGGTTTTCCAAGGCTGAGGGGGTTCGCGAAAGCCACAACTGTTGCGGAGGTAATGAGACAGATTGACATTCCACAGTCATATCTGCTAAGAATGTGAAAAGGGGATGTAAATTCGCAGTCCTTGGGTTGCTGACCAATGCTTCTAGCAAATCTACCTTGAAAGAGCCGTCAGGCATGGAGACTGTCCAACATTATGGGGCATTTGACATTGCATGCGAGAGAGCAAAGGGACGTGGCAGGATTCTGCACAATATCGTCGGAAACTGACACATCATACATGACGGGTAGACAGACTGCATAGCCGTTGATTGCAGATCCGGAGAAAGGCATGGTTCAATCGAAACGGGTGAATGAGGCTTGCGGGTTCGGCTCGTTTGTCAAGGACTTTTTTATAAGACAAAGCATATTACTGAAACTGTGCAGAGACAAAATATTGTCTCGAAAAATACGAGTAAAGACAGAGGAGCTCCTGCACCTGCCTCGGCGCAGCCCAAAAGAAAGCCTAGCAGCTATGACTCTTAGTGGAAGAGTGCAAAACATGGCGTTAAGCCAAAGTGCTCGATCCAATTATAACATATCCACTGACATTTAAGAATCCACTCCGAGGCAGTCGAGCAATGGGATTTTACGACATTGACGGAGTTTTCACGTCCTCTCAATGTCTGACTTCTCTTTGGCTGTTTCTCGGTGGCTGTTGGGTAGGCATGGCAGGCCTGGTACTAGTAAGGGTACCTTGTATCGCATGCAGTTACGAGTACTTTATCAACACTTCTCCGCGGATCATATGTCCTCTGTCCCAGCAGACAAGGCCCCAGAAGGTCACATTTTCGGTGTTCTTAGCGAGACTCAATATCGACCTGCCTAACATCAAGAGCCTTGTCGCGCCAAGAATCGCCCATGTCTCGATCACGGTGCTCTTCTCGACATCCGAGCGGAACACAGGTGTCTCGAGGGTCATATTGTCTCATTATGACATGAAAATCAGCTTCCCACAAAGTCGCATTAGTAAGATATGAAAGAAAACCTTTGTTTTTTCTAGACTATGTGGGGAGAAAATATAGAGGGGGAAACTACGGAGTGTGTGGAGTAAACCGTGTGTATAACCTGGTTTCTTGAATAAGTACATGATGAAATATAACTTGTGCAATTCACTTGTACCGTTTGAAGGATATGCCCCGTCTGATATGAGAACACAGTACTCCGTATTGAAAAGGACTTTCCCAACGTGGTTGAATGCGAGCTTCATAACGACCCTGGGTCAGGTTGGAGGATCTGCAGGGGCTGAGATGAATATACTTCTCTTCAAACCCAGGGGCTGCAGTCGGTATGGTCTTTTCCAGAGCTGCAGCCGTATTGGGCGCCGCGATCATTCTGGGTGCCAACATCCTTCTTGTTGCTCGTAACAGGAGCCTCCGCACCACCATCCGCACGAGGGTTGTAGCCCCAATCGCCTCCGCATCCGCTTTTATTGCCGCAGGTTGCGCATCCTTCGGACCACATCCATCCCCAGACAAGCAAGTTCTGGATCCAGATCTGGCCGATACTTTTGGCCGGAACGCCACAAGCAACTAGGTTATTGTCAGCGGATATGCTAGAAAACGACCGATAATCCGGAAAGACTCACTGGTGCCACTATAAGACCAAGTCTTGGTGACAGAAATTTCGGAAGAGAGTGATAACACGTCCTTAATAACGTCCCACTTAATACCCGCGTTCTCAAAAATGGACTTGGTGAATGACCAACTAAGACTCAGTGTGCTTGGCTGTGAGTTAAGTTCATTTTTCAGACAACGGCCAGCTGGATGCCATGAATCCCAAAAGTGTTGGACCTGCTCAGCCCAGTAATTGGGATGATCGAAGCACCTGTACAGAACAGTCGTCAGTGACCGGAATTTAGATAGGGTGTTCCAATAAGAGAGAGGAGGAGAAGGAATTAGAGAAGTAGGAAGAATACTAAACAGATGACTTACTTCCCATCCGGTGCAGTTTCTCGCTTATTAGATTTTCGAGGCTTGACGCTGGCAAGGTTGACAAACCTGCGAGTGTCATGTACATAGATAGTGTGATTGGCACCATGGTTATCTTTGAAATAATTATATAGGTTTTTGGATGAGATGGCGTGATCAGGGTGTATGCCCCTGAGAATATTCTGGTGAACCTGATCGGGATGCAAGATGGTGACCTTGCGAGCTGGATCACCTCGTGGTGGAGTAGGAGCAGTTACTGGAGCAGCAGGGCTGGGCACAGCCGCGGCCAGGCCGGCCAGAGCGAGGATAGAAGTCAGTTGCATAGTGAGACTTGGCTAATGGGCTGAAGTTCTTTGTGATTCTTTGAAGTGTGTTGAGTTAAGTGAGTAATGCTGAATGAGACTCAGGTGGTGAAGGAAGCCGCCTGGCATTTATACTTATGCCTACTTGGGATTTTATCATCAAGTCTTCTATCTTTCTTTGATTGGCTCCTTCCACTTCGTCGGAACTATTCACTATTCAGAGTCTCTTGATAGCTTTCCCCACTGGTGAGCCTATGATTCCCACCGAGATGGCTAGGAGAGTCCATTTCCCCGTGTTTCTACGACTCGTAGATCCGGACTCTCAAAGTAGCAATCAATTGAAACGGTGATGATAATTAGCGACTAGTGTGAGTAGACGCCACCGGAACCGGGCGACATTTCGAGTTAGGCACACTAAACATGTCCAGCAATTGCGCGTGTCCGACAAATGTTTCGGTGTCAACCAAGATACCGGGACCCCGGTTTTGATGTGGAGCAACGGAAGCAACAACTAGAGTTCGGAACAAGTCGTAGATCCTTTTTGCCACTTGGTGCTTAGCGGTCGGCACTCAAGAAGCTCTTGAAGTATGAAGGACAGTGTGGATAAATTGAAGGCACACCGATCGATACGTCCGATATGTCTAAAAGCTCTTCGCAGACGTTGAACTGTGATCCAATATCTTCTTCAACCCCAAAGCAGAGAATATATGTAGCTATTCTGAGAGACTAGTCGCGTTGGTGAAAATTCTGAATTCTTCCATAATAATTTTACCATAGGATGGTTTCTATACTACCCATAACAGTTCTATGAGTATCTAATGAATGCCCGATTTAGCAGCCTTGGAAGATATATGGGTATCGTACTGCTGCCTTTAGAAAAGCGGTCTTGGCGAATAGACTTTAACATCAAGCTTAAGAAGAACACGCTTTTCAGTCGTTGATGTGATTGGATGGCCGGCTCCTACTGATATACCTAGGAGAAATGGCAATGTGCCGAATAACCGGTGGATTCGTTCGCACGCAACATCAAATACGGAACTGTAAAATAAACTTTGACTAAATATCAGGCCCCTTTGTCTATAACTTCTAGAAAAAAGACCGAATTGCCCGAATATTCGGGTAATCGATACTACTAGCACCCATCTGTTTAAGATACAGACGTGTGATATCCCAGTAGTAAGCAAGACTAGTCCGTTCCCTGCGCCACATGCGCCTATCTATAAACCATGTGTTTTAGTCCTCCGTATTTTGAGTAAAATGACTAGTAGTACTCCGTACATCGAAGTTCAATACCTAAAATGGAGCGTATGCCGAGGATAAATGGTTGATTGATCTTAGTCCAAATATACCGTAACTGCCTGGAAGTTAGTTCTCTTATCTATTATATTTAGCTAGCTCTACTATCCCCCTATAAGCGGAAGGCTTAAGCTGTATCATCAATTGTAAATCTGCACAATATCTTGTTTTGTCACTATCAGTAGGGGACTCAATGGCGTCGTGTCAAAGGCTCCAAAATCATCCAAGATTGTACTTCATCCTTCTTCACACAAGCATTTGCAAAGAAGCTTGAACGGCAGATTCCAACCAAGGACTTCATAATGGCTGTGCCTTTGGTGTGGCTAAGGGGGCACAAATCCCTCTCCTCTTCGCCCTCGAGTGGTTCCAGGATGTAGGTTATGAAGTCGCACCAAGGGACATTGGCCGGCCTGAAGGCAAACACAGCCACAATATGCCACACCTATGCCTTCCAGAAGTATAAGAAATTGTCAAACAGCTTAGAATGCGCCATGAAGAACGGATATGCAGGTCTCAAGACGTTGAAAAAACTAAATTTCTTGCTGCCCTTGGGCGGTCTCATAGGTTTTGATACCATCAACGGGATCAAGGGTCAATGTCTGGACTTCCCTCCTGTGTCTCGGAGTGGTGTTGTATGCTATATTTCTCACCCCACAAAGCAGGAGTAGGCAGTTTAGTTACACAGAGAGATGAGATAGTTTTTTAGAGCGCTGCAATTCGAGCCAACATATGATCCGATATCTTCAAATATAGGCTCACCCTATCAGTCAATCAGTCATATATGAGAGTCATATCTGCTGCATTGATTTTTGACATGGTTCTTCACATTACCCTACAATATCTGAGCAGCTAATGGTCGGTTGACATACGTGATCCTACTAATAGAGCTACTTAGACCATGAATCCCATCGTAATTTATCCAACTAGTAGAATCAATAGCCTAACCAACGCAATTCCCATTGATCCTCCCCCACTATATCGAGACAAAAAATTAGATAAAGGTTCCATTCGCGGCTGCTGTCGTGGACTTGAATTGCATTGCATCTACTTATCCATTAACCATGTGTGTTAACGTTAATCTGGCCCACAGTAAGTATAGAAAATGGACAGAACATAGGTGTAGAGCAGTACTGAGAGCCACTCTCTACCCAAGAATCACAGCCATCCTTCACACACCTAATAGCTGAAGAAGGCATGTTGAGGACAAGATATTTAGGATTTTTTTGAACAAAAACGAATGATCCTTTAGAATATGATTATTTTTCTAATGAGGTTGGTGTTTGGTGTGTGGGTAGATGTCATTGACAAGAACAATCGAAAGAAATGCGAAGGATCCGCCCCTTTATACTTGGCTGCTGCAAAAAAGGGATGATAGAATCCTACAGAGATCCAGAAAAAGACACAACGAAGTACTTGCTTCACTATTTCCCGCTGTTACTCAGCATGTCTAACTAGCTGAACAATCCTCTTGCCGTAGAATGTATGCGTGGTGGAGTATAGCAACGTGATCAACTTGAAATCAGAGTAATCATGATAGTCTATACTTCCACGAAAAGCCACCAATTGGAAGATTTCCTCGTCTCTGCACAGCAAATCTGTCGTTGCTCTTTTTGATCCTTGTAGGGGTGGCATTGGGCGTTATGCTCGGGCCGTTGATTGGGGCAAGTATGAGTATTCATGCATGTTGGTGATAAGTGGATTGATGTTGCGGGCGGAGGATAAATGGTTGATGTCTCTGAGCGGGTCTAAACGTGTGACCAAGCCTGTTTCTCGGGTCGTTTGGCAAGTTCCGAAGTCATCTCCCCAATCTCCTCATCCTTACAACACCATGGTGTAGGGCTGAGCGCCACTGTCGCGCCTCATATTTTGCCCCCAGAGTCTACAACAAGGTCCACGTCCAGGCATCTGTCTTACTTTGGCATGGCTCCTCCTCCCACTCCTATCACTCCGTGAAGACCTCTTGATAATGCCTTTGTGGGCGTGCGATTTCGAGAGCTGCCGCAGACCGGCTGTCCGCACTCTCGGCGATTGCGTGCTCTGCAATCGCCATCTATGCTCTAACTATCTTCAACCTCAGTTTCACAGTTGCCCCCGGTGGGAGGTTGGTTTTGGTTCCTCACTCAGCATACTTACTCACTAACTAGTTAATTTCCAGGACGCAGAGTCTTACGATCCTGTAGCCCGGGATGCTGAAGGACGTGAGCTCACAAGGCTGATCGAGGTGATCAATACCCGCGCCCTTGGGGCTCGAGCCAGCCATTTGCGACAAGGCATAAGATGCTCTATCCCTCCACTCCAGTATGACAGAGCAACACGAAGTTCTGTGATGGGCGGTATGAACTATCATATTGAAGTTCGTTTTGATGATGGAGTCACATGGATCGCCCGTATCCGCAGGTTCAATGCTACGTCTCCTCCAGCAGCATTGCGAGATTATATCATCCAGAGTGAAGTTGCAGCCCTCATGTTTTTAGAGAAGACTAGTGTTCCCGCTCCAAAAGTTTACGATTTTGCTCTTGAGCACTCTAACAATCCTGTGGGAGTCGGCTTCATTCTGATGGAGAAGTTACCGAGCAAATCCTTGAGGTGGTCTATTGCAACTCAGCAACAAAGGAAGAAAGTCATGGGCCAACTCGTGGATACGTTCATGGAGCTTCAAAACTATCCCTTTGACCTTCTTGGCTCCCTCAATAGCACTGGCGGATCTCAGGTCGGCGCATTTGCTCGAGAATCGCTCACCAACTTTGTGCAATCTGAAATGTGCACCACTGGACCCTTCTCTTCTTTGGAAGAATATCACAAGTCTTCAATCCAACTCATCTTGGATTTAATTGTTCAAGACGAGATGTACTCGCAGCAAGCAGTGGATGCCTACTTAATCCACCGATATCTCCTCGATTTGGTCCCGCGTATGTTGCCTTTGGTCCATGATGACGAGAAATTCTATCTGAAGCACGCAGACGACAAGGGGGATCATATTCTGGTGGACGAGCATTTTAACGTGACTGGTATTATTAATTGGGAGTAGGCTCACACTGCGTCACCTTCACATGCCTTCAACTCTCCGATTGGCTTCTTACCAGTTGCAGACTTCTACAGCAGTAAGAACAGCCTGGGTGATGATGAGGTTGTTTTTGCACGCCTGCTTGAGGAAAAGGGCTATCCAGATCTGGCCCGTCATGTTTGGAGCGGTCGGTTACAACATAGGTTTGCTTTCTGCTGTGGATATGATCTTGCGGACTGGGATGGATTCCTAGGCCTCTTTCGAGGGCTTCGAGACGCCATAGGGGTGGACGAGGGCTTGGAGTGGAATGAGTGGAAGGTTTCTGCATTGCAACGCTACAAGGATGATTCTGGACTACAGCTGCTGTTAGTCAGGTATCGGGTCCCATCGGTCCAGGAGCTATAGAGTGCCTGTGACTTATCCAAGGAGAGGTTGGTGGCACTGAGAAGACCGAAATCCACGAGGTATCATGCTCTCTGCTTTGCTTCGAGACAGCATCCCATACTGATTGATCAACAGAGACGAAAGTACAAGCCTGGAAGAGCTGCAGTCAGTCTGCACAGAAAATGAAAAGATGGAAGAGAATCCCAATGCGACAAAGTCCCTCTCTCGAATAGGAAAAATATTTAATCTTTCTTTCTGGTTCTGCAGGCCGTATAAACGAAGACAACTTAGGCCTGGGTGAAGTCGGAGTTTGTCGCCATCTCTACCACCATGTTAGATATTAGCATAGAATTTTAAGGCAATCTATTTATATTAGCTTCTATCCTTTTATTACTTCCCCCTTCTATGTTACGACTTTTGGCGCACCCGCAATGGACGTAATCCAAGCGCAATACGAAGTACCCTAATTAGTATGGCACTTGTTAGTACTAGTGGTACTTTATACGGGAAAAAAGCTATCTGTAGTGATATAAGTAATTTATGGTAATTAAGGTAATTTATAGTAATTAAAGTAATCTATAGTACTTGGAAAAATATATAACAATCAGAGTAACCTGTTTTGCGGCCACTGTTTTATTGTCACTACCTTATTGCCGATGTTTTCCCATGCATGACTCTCGAAACAAACCAGTTGAGCGATAAGGCATAAAGATGAAATACACGACAAACACCTGACCTAGACCAAGTGGTTGATGCTGAGCGCCCTTTTCTCCGAGAAAGACCTCCATTTGATACGTCAGGCAGCAGAGGAGAAGTTTGGAAATCTCGACCTGTGTGACACAACATATAAGTATCGCGCCTGTTTCGCAAGAAACAGAAGCCTTTAGCGGAACTGAAGAAACTACCAACACCTACAAAATCGGTCACGTTTACACTAAAACACTCCCCAAGAAAGCGGGGATTTTCTTCTATAACCACCAAAGGCCGTGGGAAATATAAACCCCCAGAATTCGTCATAAGCTCCGACGATAAATCGTCTATGACATCAGAATACCAGACTTTATAGGATATAAATGCGATAGACTATAAGCACGACAATAATAGGAATACAGAGGTCGACAATGTTCCCGTACAGACCCCGGGGGAAATAGGAAATGAACGAGGCGGTACCGGTAATGTCAACGAGCTTTCATCGAGTGTAACAAAAAAACGGAAGCACGATGTGGACCAGGATGAACTGTCGATGTCGCTATCGGAGTTGGGTATCAGGGAGAAGACACCAACCAATCCTAGGCAGGAGATTTAGCCCAATCGCACCATTCAAAGACATCGATTTGGACACCTTTAAGGCCGAAATAGACACATCGTCAAAAATTACAAATATTGTCCACAAACCTTAAGTGTTTGAGAGACATCATACAGATATAACTACTAAGACAGTCGGAGTTAGTCTTAAAATCGACACACACCTACGCCGTGTTAAACAGCTGGAGGGACAGGGGATCGACTTAAAGACGCAAGTGGTAGCCATCCAGGAGGACATTGCCATGCGCGAGGAGGCGATCAACCAGCTGCGTGCCATGGTGGGAGAACTGCCGGACGAGGTGGTCACATTGAGGTCGGACTACCAGGCTGTGGCAAGACGGAACGAGACCCTGAAAGAGTTGGTCCAAATAGCCTACGAGAAAATCAGACAATTGCAGGTGGTTACAGGCATGAGGGACAAGGAATGATGCCTTTTTTGACGTATAGTTGACGGCAATTGTCTCATGAAGCTGAGAGAAAACTCGAACTCCACCCCGGTAAAGTTGGATTGGGAATCCAACGTCAACACAGGGTTGAGAGGAGCTGCTTGTAGCTTCCGTTGCCCGAAAATGCATCACTGCCAAATTGACCTTGTAGTAGAACAAGGTCCACAGGATGGAATGCATTCCCCATATCACCGATTGTGAGATAATAATCCAATAATGACTGATCTTGAAGAAGGAGCCCATCATTGTAGAAATTGATTGCGAAGATTTGATCATAATTAGCGTTAATAACCGAATTATTTAACAGGAAAGAGGTCAAGACTTCAATACAATTCTGACGATAGTAAATATTATGGTCTCACTCCCGTCATTTGAAGTCCAACGAGAGAAATATCACGCCTTGATAATCATTGCCAGCGGCGAGGTAGAGGAGCTGACATTACATATCAGCAGCCTCATCTCTGACCGAAAATCTTTCGCTGTGGGTTCAAATACAATGCCAGCCATGACCTGTTCAATAGCGCAAGTTATCGCGGGACCATGTACTATGACTGGTTGGTTTTGAGCTCTCGCTTGGAATGGGAGTGGCTTTCAGGGTTGAGCCAGGATATAGCCGCTCGTGGACATTCTCAGATGCAGATTTTGATCGGGAAAGGCTGGAAAGAGCGGGGCTTCAGGGCTATTTCACTGGGATGGGTGAGATACAGATGGAAGGCCAAAGCTGCTGGAAGGGTTGGAGAGATCCGACAGCCTCAATCCTCGGGTCCTCCGCAGGGGCAGTCGGTTTCAACGCCATCGCGAATGAGACGGCTGGCGGAGTTTTCTTCCAGCACAGCTTCGGCACCGCGACGACAACATTCGCTGCCTCCTACTTCAAAGGATCGGCTGCTGTCACTGTAAGCGGAGGCGCCATCCTTATTGGGGTAGGCGTTGCAGCATTGATATGCTTTGTGCCTTGAAACACTCTTTTTGGCTGGTTCCGAAGGGTGCTTTGGTGGCTCTGGAAGCAGATGAAGCTGGTTTGGAACAAGTTCAAGGCTGGGTTTCCAGAGCCCTTGATAACCTCCAGACTGATGTAGGACCTTTTGAGGAGAAAATGCCGCCGCAGCCTCCGAGGTTTTGATGCCATCAACATGACCCAGGGGTCAAGAAGATTTGATTTGCCTTGCCTCAATTAGATGCCTAGGTAGAGTTGTTGGTAGCTTGCCTCACCGTTCGGCTGCACTGCTTGACTAAAGCATCAGCAACAACCTCCGCAAAGCGCTCCGGAGGTAACTTGGTCGCCTTGATAGGACTGTGCACCGTGATCCAGAGTGTACCTCTAAGCTCCGTTCCCTCCCCTATGCCTTTGGCGTTGTAGCCTCGCGCCTCTAACGCCCTGGACAGCGCGCCCCTCATCCGCTTCTGCGCAACACTACGTACCACAGCGGCAGTGCCGCCAAAACACGTCATGAAAATCCACAGCGGTTCTTCCTGCATCCTTCGTAGGTACTTGGCCCGCTTCAACGGGGCCAGTGGGTGGCCACGGGGCTCAAAGAAGCGCAGATCGTAAGGGTGAATAATGTACCGGGTGCTATAGGAGATGGTGAGGTTATACTCCGAGAGGACCTTGTGCAATTCCGGACCGCAAGTGAACTTGGTCATGGTTCCATGATCTGGCTCCAAGCCATGCTTCAAAATGAAGTCCATGTTCTCCGGCGTGGTGAGAAGCTTGCCGGACTTGACGAATCTCCTGATCTCTTCGGGTATCAGTCTCCTGACTGTGCCTTGCTTCTTTGGCGCGACATATTTGCTGTTTTGCGGGCGTGTCACGGTCGAGGCGAGCCGGATTGGTGCTGAATGCAGTGGGAGCCTCAGCGGCCAGAGCCTCTTCATGTAGAGGTCCGGACGCAATGGAGCTCGAACTACCGTTGCCATGTTGACGGATCTGTGTATCTTCTCGCGTTCATCTTCCCTGTGCCCTGGTGGCGAATGTCAATGACTCTGACTGACTCTTTGTGAGTCTTCAAGTTATGTGACTCGTCGATTGTGTCAAACTGAAGCCTGCAAGGTCAGAGCTTAGTACAGGCAAGCTTCCTTCTGCTTACGTAACTCCACTCTGAGGTACCAGAAGTCCGAGGGAAGAAAAAAAAAGATTCCATGTCTGCTAGTGCGGTACCACAGTCCCCAGTATCTATCCGCGCAAGCGCCAAGGTACCACAATACTGAACACAAAATGAATTGGCCCGTTTCTTTGACTCATTTTTCGCAACGCCACCACGCACAAATGCACATTGGCCTCAGCCGTCACAGCCTCTGAAAGCCCAACGAGCTCCAATGCTAAAGGCTACTACTGGCCCACTGAACACTATCCCCCACATGTCCGCAGTATTAATACAGCGCCTAACCTACTAAATTGCCCCCCTTACGGAGTACATAAATCCAACCAAACGCTGTGCCACCATCTTGTGATTCCCCCTAAAACAACAACTCAGATCTCAGAGCCTTGGCAGCTTTTGAAATACCAAAAGACAAACAGCTCTCGTAGACAACAGCCAACATGCCCAAGAACAAGGGAAAGGTATGTTTTTACTTACTTCACCCCTGGGGAAAGGGAAAAAAAAAACACTGCCCCTCCCCCGCCATTGTCTTGAACACGGCGCAGTTTTGCTAAACACTTCTCTCTCTCTCTATAGGGTGGTAAGAACCGCAGACGAGGAACCAAGGAGAACGACGACCAGCGTCGCGAGTTGACCTTCAAGGAGGATGGCCAGGAATACGCCCAGGTCGTGAAGATGCTTGGCAACGGCCGTCTGGAGGCCATGTGCTTTGACGGCAACAAGCGTCTAGCCAACGTACGAAAAGCCCCTCACTCCACAAACCACAAACCACAAACCACTGACAATTTGTAGATCCGTGGAAAGATGCGCAAGAAGGTCTGGATCAACCAGGGCGACATCATCCTCCTCTCCCTCCGCGACTTCCAAGACGACAAGGGCGACGTCATCCTCAAGTACACCTCCGACGAGGCCCGCAGCCTCAAGGCCTTCGGCGAGCTTCCCGAGCACGCCAAGATCAACGAGACCGACTCTTACGGCCAAGACGGCGACGACAACGCCGGCTTCGAATTCGGCGCCGACGACTCCGAGTCCGAAGAGTCCGCCGCCGAGGACGACAAGAAGAAGGAGGTCGACATCGACGACATTTAAAAAAGGAACGAGAGAGACAAGAAAAGAAACTTTCGGTGTTGGCGACCTGCCCTTCACCCGACTCAATCTTCCTCAATCTATTTGGTGCGCAAGAGCGAAGCGCGTATCGAGCCCGGAGGAATTTGGTACACACGCTGTCTTCTCTCTCAAACCCCTTGGATTTTCTCTACGGTTCACCGGGTCCCACGACAGTATTCGGAGCGGAGGTTATTTTTGGATGGCCGCGGTGGGAGAGACGTCGCGGCTCGTCATGGTGTCCCTGTCTTTGCCGTTTGTTTGCCATGTTTCTATCTTTTCTTATGAATATGAAAACTTGCATCACGTTACACCTTTTCACGCAGTAATGGATGGATTCCCTCCCATAGACTAAGGAATGCCTATTTCTTAATATTTTGCAGGTTTCTTTTTTGCCCTCTTTTCCGTATGCTACCAGAAAGGAGGGGTTTATGCTATAAAGACAATCTACCAGGCCAACAACGACATCGTCAAAGATTCCCGCCGACTCCAAACTCCCATGCGGGCTCGCCACCCAGACAGGTTCTGAGCAACTCCACTCTGTTCTTGAACATCATCATCCGCGCGAAAAACAAAAAAGAAAGAAAAACATGATTCGCAAAGCCCCTATTGGAACTGCCGCTTTCCGCTGACAGCCAAGAATGCAAATTGGGAACCCCCGGAATAGTCGCGAGAGGTTTCCTGTATATAAACTGCTACTGGAACCGTTTTACTTCGTTTTGATTCGTAATACCCACCTTTTGCCATGTTGAGGTTTAGGTTGTTGCCCTTACCAATCGTCATCCTCCTCTTCATCATCTGCATCACGTAATTAGCCATGGTCAAAGCAAAGTAAAACAGAAATACATACCACTCTTGCTAACTTTATCCTTTCTCTTTTGTAGAGCTGCTGCCAGGGCGTTGGCCATGCTACCACCTGCACCAGCCGGGGGAGCACTGCCGCCAGAGCTGGAGCCTCCACCAACTGTTGCTCCACTGCGGTCGTTGATCTTGCTCCTATCGACTTTCTTGAGTGCCGCAATACCACCTGCTTTCTGAATATCGCCGAGCATGGCAGCTCGTCCGCCCTCTGGCTTTGGCAGAACCGGTGCAGCGGGTATACCGGATGCGTAGCCGGAGTCTCGCGATGGCATTGGTGGTGGGGGTGGAGGCGGAGCAACACCTGATGAAGGCATTGGAGGGGGTGGTGGGGGTGGAGGGGGGGGAACACTGCTTGGGCCGGGCATTGGTGGAGGTGGAGGAGGAGGAAGAGGAGCACTGGTCGCAGGCAATGGAGGAGGCAACGGAGGAGGTGATGGAGCAATGCTTGTCCCCGGCAGTGGTGGAGGCGGCGGCGGTGGTAGACTGCTTGCTCCGGGCAACGGGGGAGGTGGTGGTGGCGGCGGTATACTGCTGGCTCCTGGCATCGGCGGAGGGG
>JAOALB010000263.1:0-17355 GCA_025331125.1 Mycogone perniciosa
TTGTCTATGGATAGGATAAAGACCTTGGCCGGCTCCTACCGTCCTATTGCCCATAAGGGATTTGTGTAACTAGTTTATTTAGTGGGCGTAAATAGTAAAACAAACAAACAAACAACGCCAGATTGGTGATCTTCTCGAGATCGGTCCCGGATTCGCAACTTCCAGCCTCTAGGTGCAACACCATGGCAGATTCTGTAGAAAAAAGATGGGGGCATCCCGGACATGGGGTATCTTTCTTGGCATGGGTGAGTTTGTGCTTGTGAGACCAATATTAGAAACTACTCTTCCAAGGCAAATTCGCAATAGAACCAACGTAGTCCAGATTTGATGGTGAATCGAAATACCGTTGACATCGAGCGCATAAATTATGCTTGCCCACATCGTGTTGAGTCAGTTGTCCGGCGGTATTAAACTGTCGGCAGCAAACGGTGCAAAAATGATGCGCAACCTCCAAATGTTCGTCAAGCTCACCCTCTGTTGGGAAGTCCGGTGGTGAAGAGCACAAACGGCAAACATGGTGGTCTGGAGAGTCTTGCACATGTTGCTGCTTAGCTGAGAGAGAACGGAAGTTTTTATTGCATCGCAGGCAATTGTAAGCTTGCTGCGATGGCATCTTTGACTGTCAGATGACTCAGTTGGTGAAGCTAGGAACACTTGAGACGATGTGGATTTGCTGTTGACTTTGACATTTGGGAGTTAAATCTTTTTGCGGGGTAGCAGGAGCGGTGCACGGGATGGGAGTAAGATCTACCATAGTCATAATGCAGTATAGGGGCGGGTTTGTTGGTGCCACATCGTATCCCACGGTCTACACTATTCCCGAGCGGGCTTGGGCCCCTCGTTTCCGTCTCGACGGGGGATGTTAACGATGGGGGGCGTCGGGTAGCATCGCTTGGTTTGCCTCACTCTCGGGTTGTGACGTCATACCGTTACGCCCCACAGGGCAAAAGATTAGGCCAATAATCGCAATGCTAGCGACTATTGCGACGGAACCGACCGTTTATAAGGCTTCTCGCGGACGGTTCGCTTTGCTTGGCCGCGCACACTGGCGTGTGAGCGTGCCAGCATTCCATAGGATTCCATCACATTCCATGGAGTGCCCAGTTCTCCGCACGTAGGTTGATTAAGCATGTTGAACTCAGCAATAGCTGCGGCCATGAGTGTCCAGCCGGTTAGCAAACCCACTTCTTGACGAAATGCAGAGTAGTACTTGTCTGGTACTTAAGTATACTTTTCTCTGTAAAAGAGCCAGAAGTGGCTGGAAATTTAGCCTGCAAGTTTCGGCCAAAAGCAGACATTCGCCGTAAAACCACTATACGAGCGTATCACTCATGTATTGAGAAGTACCTAGAGCCAAAAGGAAAGCACGGCAATTCTAGGACGACGTGCTTTTAAGCCAAAGCACAGAGCCCCTCAGCTAGGATGTATACTTTTCCACATCTATCCACCAATATGGCGGATCAGCGATTAGCTATATATTGTCATTTAAGCTTGTGAACTAGTTACAATACCCACCTTATTGGCATACTTGGAGTGTAGATGGGTAAATGCGGATGAGGCTCTAAGCGATACAGAATATCATTAAGGGCAATCCAAGCAAAACAGTATTTAATAGGATATGTGCATTCATATACACACTGTACAGGCCACAAGCGCCATATAGAGGGTCCTATAACACTCAACAGGGTTATCAGGGTTAGGGTTTCCAAGGGATAAACTTGTCAGGGTTTATGTTGGCAGGGGATCAGGGCGTAGTCTGAGCAATGAGGTTCTTAGTCACGATTCTGTTCAACTGGCAGTTCAGGTGAATGCAAGTGTGAATCTGTGTTAACGACTGGCTAAGTAACTATGCTAAACGATCGTAGCTTATCCAGTCTTATATACAAGAATGATACTTCTGGATCACTGGGGGACGTTCCCACGCCCCTGGTGATTCGTTGTTCTTAATCATTCGTGTACTTCCCTGATCATTCATCGATCCGGTACGTACCACGATGATTGCGATCCTTTCCCTTGCTATTGGTCCATCGGTCCTACATTGTTCCGTAGTACACACCGACTGGCCTTCTTTTGTGGTCGGGTCGTGACATTAAATTAGCAGAAAAGCATTAGCAGGCGAAACAAAAGGTAAATATGCTTGCGCAGTAAGCACTTCCATTTGAGATCTCTAAAATAGCTGTATATTTATATTTTGTTCTATGCTTTATTGAGAACCTTATCTTAGTTCTTGTGTTACTAGACTAGATTTCCTCCTTCTACCCCAGACCCTCTAAAATCCACTGGCGTGGTCCTGATAGCTAGCGGAAAAGCCTTCTCCTTCTAGTAGTTAGTAGATGTATAGGGTCCAAGAACCAACAAACTCACAATATCGGCTATAGGAGTTGGGAAGGAAGCATCGTTGGTGGAATTATAATCATAGTGCCGGCACTTCCGGCGCACGAGCATATCGACATCAGCATTATAGCGACGGCTTAATTGATCACATCTTCTCATAAGGCGACGCGTTGCCCTGGTAAAGTTTTCGCTTGTCCTGTCGCGTTTCTTAGACAGCATTACCTCCATTACGATTGTAGCAACGGGAATGCTGGACCATCAAATTCGTGTAGCTATATCCTTATTATAAGGGTGGAGGGTATGTAGTTGCGGTCCATTCTTAGCTCTAAATCTGTTTTCTGACCTCAGTGTCTGGTTTCTACTTAACGCGAGTACGTTTTCCGACCCTGAAAACGCATTTCGGCGTGGCCCGGCCTGTCCTCCGACTCTAATTTTAGTTTGAGCTAGTTAGCTGCTAACTGGTACTATTTATAGCCCAGGTGTCCGTGTCCCGACACAAGAAAGCCTTGTAGGTCGTCTTTCAACTGGGGGCTGCAGGGGACAGAATACCAAGTAGCAGTTGGCCAACCAGGCAGTTGGGAGCTACTCCGTACAGAAAACGGATTTCTAAAAAGCGAACAACCAGCTGGGCGGTTACAAGGCTACAGAGGATTATTGAAAAGTAGGCGGGGCATTCCTCTTTTGAGGAAACGAGAAATATTTAACCGGCTGGCTGGTTGATTTGCTGGCCGGTTGTCCTCTTTATGAAAAACTAGAATGATTTAACTGGCTGGCCGGTTGATCTGCTGGCCGGTTGTCTCCTTTCTGGAAAACAGGAAATATTTAACCGGCTGGCTGGTTGATTTGCTGGCCGGTTGTCTCCTTCCTAGAAAACAGGAAATATTTAACCGGCTGGCCGGCTGTCCTCTTTACGGAAATTGGGAATGTTTAACCAACGACTCTAAAAAGCGAACCGGCCATCGCGTGGAAAGTGAAAACATCGCAGTTAGAGTAAGTATGAAGCCGGTGATATGTTTCAAGTCGAAGTCTCTTCGAGTGCTGGACAGCTCACTTGTGCAAGGGGACAGACGTAATTAACGAGCATCATTGTGCCAAACATAGACCCAAACCCGATGATATATATAAGAGTGATGTCCATTGTGGTCGAGATTTTATTGAAAGTGAGAAGAGGGGAGGAGGACCACAAACAAAAACCTGGGGACTTATAGGCCCCCTAACCACAACCATACCCACTTATTAGTTAGGTGCTGAGCGAACCTGGCTGTTCTTAGTGTTGGTCAACGCCTATGCGAATAGCTAAACATACGCTATGCCATCCGCGCTTATACCCGCTCAGAAGTCGTGAAAAGGAGACAATAATAATTCGCGATATTGCATTAATACAATATGATATGTACTATACTCAGCGGGCTTTCATACAGAATTTACAGATTGTTACAACATGCAGCGGATTGTGTGGTTGAGGATGCTGAGCTGACGGCCTATGCCGTCTGGACAGGTGTAAGGGAGATAGATACATCTGTTCTAGGGCTGATAGGTTAGGCGGCATGCTGACCTCTTCTCTTGACTACATGGCCGCCTAACACTACCTATGATACTACCTATGATGCATGGATTACTGTATATATGTATATATACAAGAGGGTTGAAGGACTCGGTACTCCAAGCATGTTGCAGAGCTCGAATCTCCTTGTAATTATGCCTGCTAGTAGCCCTACCAGTTCATACGGCCACCTAACCATTAGGTGACACCCACCATTTCAGCCGCCATGTACTAGTAGCCGTTTTTCATTACAGATCAATCACTGGCTAATGCATAACCGCTTAGTAGCTACTCCGTGCTGTCTGATCAACCTTCTGGTTGCTTAGTTCATAGTAAATTTATTATGGACTCTTTCCCATATTTCTCCCAGCTACGTTCACGCGACTCTTCCGCAACAGCTAATATTTTCCCCGAGCTCATCTGTCAAAAACATCATAGCGGGCGGCATCCTCCTTTTCAACCCTCCTGGGTTCTCACCCCTCCAGATTTCAGTAATACCCATTTCACAGTATCTTTCACTCCTTGCTCACCACCATGAGCCATGCGAGGGCCGTCGGCCGGAACGGTGCGATGGCTGCTCCTCAGCGACCTCCACTTCAAGCACCATGACCTGGACCGGGTGCGGCAGACAGCGCAGTGGATTGTTGCCGAGGCGGAGCGAAACCAAGTCGGGCGGGCGGTGGTGTGCGGCGACCTGCTGGCGAGCCGCACGATGCAGCCGACGCATGTGCTGTCTGCGTGTTACCGCTTCATCAGCCTCCTCAGCGACGCTGTGCCGCGAGTCCACATCGTACTCGGCAACCATGACCTCGCCTACCGCCGCGACTACCAGACCACGGCCCTTAACGCCCTCAATATCAACCGCTTGGCCCTGTACGTGTCGCTGCATAGCGGCGTCGCCCACCACGAATGGGATGGCCGGCGCGTCTTGCTGCTGCCATTTCGCGAGGAGCAGGACGAGCTGACAGAGGCCGTGGCTGCTCTTGGCCTCAACGAGGCGAGCAAGACGGTTGCCTTTGCCCATCTTGCAATCAACAAGGCCATCACGCAGCGGCATGTGGTCGGTGCTGGCGTCAACAAGCTCCGCGCGGCAAACTCCATCACCTATCGCGGCTTGACGGGCCCGGATCGGTTTGCCTCGCTAGCCCGAACGTTCACGGGACATTTTCACAGTCACCAGACCATTGTCCAGGAACAATCCAGCCGCAACAAGCTCGATCTACAGGGTAGCGTCACGTACCTGGGCTCGCCTTTGCAGCTGGACTGGGCCGATCTCTACGACGAGCAGCGGGGCGTCGTCTTGTTCGATCCGGAAACGCTCGAGCATGAAATGCTCATCAACCCGCATGCCGTCGGCTACACAACGGCCGACCTGCGGCAAGTTCTCGACGGCCAGGTCGACGAGGGTGCCGTCGCGGACAAGCATGTCATGCTCCTCGGCGAACTTACTCATCTCAAGTACGTCACGGCTCGCGACAGGCTTCTCTCTCTAGGCGTGCGGAGCGTGCGGAACTGGACTCCCATGGGCTTTGCCTTGCACGCCGACCGCCTGTCATACGGCGGCCTTGGCTCATCGGTGCCTGTGAGCGATGCCGCTGTCCAGCTCTCGGAGGAGCCCGCCAAGGATGAGATGGGTCCAGACACAACGAGCGACGGCGTTTCGGGTTCTGACCCTAGCACTGAACCTCGGGCTGCAAGACTCGATCTCGCCACGGAAGCTCGCGAGTATGTCGAGTCGCTAGAGCTGGACGAGTGTCTTCTCTTGCGACGAGACGAGTTGGTGCGGGTTGGCCAGCGAATGATCCAAGTCTCCCGCGAGATCGCAGACCAGGATGGCGAGGCCGAGGTTAACCACCGAGACTTCCTTGACGGGTCACCTCAAGCTGTCGGCACAAGGACCGCCACCGAGCTAGCAGGGCCCTCGACCCATGTCTTCGTAGCCGAGCCGCGCACGCTCACAATCACCAACTTCCTTGGCGTGCAGGGCACTATCACTATCAACTTCCAACAGGACCTTCGGCGCGGATTGACCTTCCTGGTCGGCGACAATGGCTCCGGTAAGAGCACGCTCGTTGAGGCCATGGTTTGGTGCCAATTCGGGCGGTGCATTCGCAGCGGGCTGGCGGCCAACGATGTCGTCAACGACAATGTGGGCAAGAACTGCTCCGTCATGCTGGAGTTCGCCAACGGATACGCCATCGCGCGGCATCGCAAGCACAAGAGCCACGGCAACCGCGTCGTCATCTCGCTGCGCGGCGAGCCGCAGCCGCAGTTCGAGCATCCGGACGCGCGCACGACGCAGGGGGCCATCAACGAGCTGCTTGGCACCGACTACGAGACGTATGTCAAGACAGTCGTGCTGAGCCACGAGAGCGCAGCGAGCTTTCTAAGCTCGACACTAGCGCAACGGCGCGACCTAATCGAGGCATCGCTCGGGCTGTCGATGCTGGATCAGTACGGGCAGGTGTCAAAGCTGCTACTCAGGGACATCGACAACGACGTGGATGAGGTGGAGGGCAAGCTGGAAGGCTTGCTCCGGACTAAGGAGTACATCGAACGACGGCTCGAAGATCTGGACCGGACACAGAAGCGACTCGAAGAGGAAGCGGAGGAGGCTGCCGCATCTTTAGAGGCGGCTATTCAAAGGCATACAGCTGCCGAATTACGAATCGATGGACAAGGACCTTCCAGCAAAGAGTACACACCGTTTGGGAACGAACATCCAGAGATCCACACAGATATCGCAGATCGCGAGCAGCGGATCTCGGCCGCAAGCAAGGGAGCCCAGGGCTTGCTGAGATTGGCCCAGCCCGCTGAGCTCAGCATGGGCTTCCACGTTGAGATTTCAACGTTGCAGGATCAAATCTACATTGAGCAGGAAAATTTGCAACTGCTAGAGAACTCGTATGCTCGGATACATAAGCAGAAGCATGCCGAGCTGACCTCATGGCTTGGCCAGCTACAGCAGCGAATAAGCCAAAGACTTGAGGCTATGGCTGCGGCTCACCATATAGGCCTACGCAAGCTCTTACACGCCGTAAAGACCTCCATCCTCTGCTTCTGGTTGATAGCCGTCAGGGGCCTCTTGCGCATATCCGGGATTCCAAGGGACGGCTCTCAGGGAACCAGCGCCCAAGACTACAGCCAAGAGATCAACAGTCTCCGCGAAGACATCAAGAACAGCATGTCGCGGCTGCAGAGCCTGAAGCACGAAGCGAACAGAATCATTGTCCTAGAAAAGCTCGCTACCAACTACGCCGTCATGATCAAGGAGCGGCTCGCGCAGGCCATCCAGGCTCAAAAGGCATGCGAAGCCCTGCAGCAGCAGGTTACGCTCAAGCAGCGCGAGGCAGCCACATACACGCGCTTGGTAGAAACCGAGCAGTCGTCTCTGCACTCGCTACGCTCAGAACACGACGCGCTGGCCACCAAACTTAAAGAGCTCGCCGCCGATCGCGAACTCTTTGCCTTTTGGTCCTCCGCCCTGGCAAGGCGCACCCGTCGCGCCTCTTCGTCTTCCTCAACCAGATCCACGGCGAAAGCAACGACCAACTTCCGCGAGCACGTCCTCGTGAAGTCGCTGTCGGAGCTCAACGCGCTCCTCGCGCAGGTCCTTACAGTGCTGTTCGATGACACGCGCCACGCGCGTGTCATGGCAACAGGAATGCTGCGTTCGCTGTTAGACTCTGACTCTGTCGACACTATGATGAATACATCCCTCTCCTCGGGATCTGTCCTCGATCGCACCCTTGCGGTCCACCCCTCGCTCGCCTACGGCAAGCGCTCGGGTGGCGAGCGCAAGCGCGTCGACCTAGCGCTCTTCTTCGCACTGCTGCAGCTGGCGTGGGCTAGGAGCGCGTACCGCGCGCACTATATGCTCATCGACGAGGTGTTTGACAGTCTAGACGAGGCGGGCCAAGCGGCTGTAGTCAGGTGGTGCGGGCTTATGTCGCACACGATGGCCGGCTGGATTGTGGTGATTACTCACAGCCGATTCTTGGCCGAGCGAGATCCGGGGGAAGACGCGGGCAAGGTCTTGGTTGTGGAGGCAAGGATGGGACAGGGGGGAACGGAGCTGGTTGTCGATGGACGGAGGATTGGTGTTCGAGATGGGGAAAGCCCAAGACAGGGGGTAGGCGACAATTCAAGGGTAAACGACAATAAGTAATAGAAGAGTAGGGTGCTTGCCCAACTCAGGACAGGCATGGCAAGATTGAATGCGTACCTCCATCGAATCAACGCAGCGTCGACAGACCAGTACGAATGCGGACAAGCGAGAGAAACAGTTGATCACTTCCTCTTTCGATGCAGGAAATGGGCAACACAGCGAAGAGAGATGCTCTCATGCACGGAGACGCAAAGGGGCAACATTTCCTTTTACTTGGGAGGGAAGTCGCCGTCAGATAACGACAAATGGACACCAAACCTAGAAGCAGTGCGAGCAGCCATAGGGTTCGCAATGGCCACTGGCCGACTAGATGCCAACTAACCGCGGGAATGAACCGCACTCCTTACCCCTTAACCCACTCCATAACCGACCTAACCTATACCCATCACCTCGTGTGACGAACAGCAGGCAACGCTTCAGCCGCCGAAGATAGGACGCTGAACACTTGTAGAACCACCTCCAAGCCAGCTTGCTAATGAAATAACTAACCACGAGAAAACGCAAGAAATAAGGCGAGCAGAACAGCACAAACAGACAAAAGGAAAGCATACGGGCTTTAGGATACATGACAAAGCTTAAGAAACGTACATGTAACTAGCTAAAGTTGCCCTTTCGGCTAACACCGCCGGGCGTTAATAAATAAATTGTAAAATTGTATGAGACGGATTGGAATATGATGGAATAATGAGTTCTAGATGGGATGAGATGTCTGGACCTGAGCCGACGCTAGCGGTATATCATCAGCCAAACGCAGCCAGCCTTGCACCATTTTTAATTTAATCACTTTTCTAGACAGCGAATCCCTTCCTACATTACGCATACTGGGGTTCCCGCATGACGACTGATAACGTTGAGTTTCGTCTCCTATCTTTCTCCGGCTTCGATGAGACCTTTCGTGCCGGGTTTCCTATAGTCTGTTTCGTTGAAGCCTCTCTCGCGGATAGAGGAAACAATCGCGTGTATAAAGAGTCAAACTAGTTTAAACTCCGCATTATCTTCTTTATCCCAATTAATCATTCGATTGCCCCAAGGATCCATCCATCCCTCCAAAAAACACGTTTCTTGTACATTATATGTTCCCTTCTTTGTTGGTCTCAGTGCGACTGGGTTCGAACAGCCATTAAGGATGTAAACACCATCTTCAGGTTCAAGTGTACACCCCAGCGCTAGCCGGCCACTTTCGGTGACAAAAAGAAAACGCTTGTATGCGACATGGTAAATGGCCGACGTCGCCTCCTTTAACTGTTCCCAATAGTCGGATATTGCTTCCTGGTCTGTTCCCACTTTGACTTCTAATCTATCGGAATAGTGTCTAACCACTGACAAAAGCGCGTTCGAGAGCCCATTTTTTTCTAATAAACGAGCGATCCCTTCGCTGTCACAATGACCCTGACCTAACAATGCCGCGAAGACTGTTTGTGCCGTGGGTTCTGGGACCTGGCGTTGTGATAGTTTCCAGCAACGAATCGCCGAGGTGACATAGTGAGAGAAATCAAAATACATTCCTTCTTTGTATGGTGGTATGCGCGGATCAATGCGGGTCTGGATGCGATCCAGGACCTTGCCATGTACGACCAACATCTCCGAATCGCATTGCCCGACGTGAGGGTACATAAAACGGCCCCCGATTTCCTGGAAACTGGCCAACGATCTCGAAAACGGGGCAACATGCTCCGGGGATGTGAAATCTGGCGCCCAAGTTGGTGGCCTCCTAACAAATGGCCGGTTCCCATCACCGTCTCCTAAGCGGCACAGGTATTCGAAAATGTCCAGTCGCCCAGACCCTTGAATGATAGTCTTTGCTGTGCAAGCCAAAACCTTGTGCCCGGAATGTCGATAATCTGGCTCGATTTTGATGTTGGGGTCTTGATTGAGACCAAGAAATGCATAGATTCGATCTTGGGGAAGGGAAGTCTTCATTTTCGGCACGATGGAAGAGAGAAGCTCATAAAAGCCAGGGTACGGTTGGGACTGGGAGTCATGTGGGCGATGCAAGCTCTGCCAAGTTCGTTGCATTGTTGGCACAATCTCAATACCGTGCGAAGATATTGTTGCATCATCGAGACCCACGGGTAATATGTCGTCCCGTTCAATCTGTCTAATCGCCTTGCATATCCAGTAAAGTCCTTCGAGAGAGACTGTTGAGGATCCAATAATGACCTGGACTGCGTTGATAGGACTATTTCTTGGAAAACCCAGCCACGAAAAAGCCAGGGGCTCCCAAGGTACTTGTATAGTTGCCAGAGAGCCAGCTGACGATCGTCTCGGTACATGGTCAGCTGACCATTCTTCAAAGCTGCATCGCCTAGCAATAAGGTTTGTAAGTGTTGAAGAATTTCCTTGGGCTGATCCCTCTTAAGGGCCTCGTTCGCGGCAGAACAGATGAAGTCCAAGGCAGAGCAGGCAGGAAGGTCGACGCGCCCTAACCAAACAAGAACCTGGAAGCCAGCCCGATAAATCTGACCCATGATCTTGACTTGGTGATTTCGCTCTGCTGTATCAGCCTGGTTAATGCAGATCTGATCAATCCAGAGATATCCCGTTGAGCAATAGTGCACCACGTCAGCGATCGCGTGGTCTAGATTCTCGGTGATACGCAACAGAGTCCCAGTCCCAGTCCCATTACTGAGGGCCAGGGTGTGACTGCGAACATCCGGTCCCCATACATATGAGATCGTTTCGTATGGCGGCGCGCTGTCAATTGTGGCGTGGATCAAGGAGAAACCCCAGGGTTGCTGGACTGAAGCAGAGACTTTGGTAACTTCTAGCAAGCGGATCGCACGCTCGTGCCGCAGCGGCTCGTATTGGTAAAGCTGGCGTGAGGTTTGGTCCGGATTTGGTGCCATAATTGTCATATGAAGTGAGGTGTAGTGCAAATTATGATAATTTTAATGCCACTGCCGTCCGGGACTACTCTTGTAATTAGTGCAAAGAGTTTTGTTTGCATGTCTTGATGCCCAGCATGCCTTGATACCCAACCCTAAATCTGAGATATTTGGTATTTTCACACAGCCAACTAATTGGGGCTGACCCGAGACTGAGCCGGGGCAGATTGTACCCATTCAACGCTATCCAGTCAGCACGTACTTCATTATTCTAAGCTGTTTGTTCTACAACACACGACGTTGCGTCTCACAAACCTACGACACTGTGTAAGCCACACCCGTTACAGCAAAAGTGGTCCATACCTTAAATTTTAACACCAAGTTAGGGCCGACGCTGATTTCGGCCCCGACTGTACTAGAGGGGGCGAAACTGTACGCAATTACGACATGCGATAAGATTACTTTTAGAGGATTGAGGATATTTGATAGGAAACGAGGAAAAGAGATCTTGGAGTGATTTTGGTTGGAGAACTCCCAGAATGGCCGACTCTGCAGGGGAAGAGGTGGGGCGGGGTCAGGTAGCCTCGCCCAGATGCGACCCCGTCGCGCACCGAAGCTCTCACAAAAGGCCACAGACGCGTCGCAACACCTCGAAGAAACGATCAAAGAACCAAAAATAGTTACGAAATACGCCGCGCAGACTCTCTTAACCGAGCAAGCAGAAGAGATCAAGAAATGTGACAATGCTAACACTGAAGGAAGGATGTGGTTCCGGAGAATCGTGGAGATGCTAAGCGAGTCTCATGAGGAAACCAGATGGTTAAAAGAAGAAATGATCAAACAAAATGAGGTGATCAAGAAACAACCAGATACGATCCGAGATCTACACCAGAAAATGAAGGAAGCCAAGAGTCAAATGACAGAAGAACTAAGGCAAGCCTGAGAGGCTTTTATGACCAGCCCACAAGCATCATACGCAGGAGTGGCACGAACGCCGCCCGCGAGTCAACCCAGCAACGTGCGCACGTTCTCATCAGCCGTCAGCGCACAGCTAAACAGCGCCGGTACCCTATACTGCACCATCGACACGTCGAGAGTGGACGAGGGGGAAGGCGATTAGGTTCCGGCAAGCGCAATTCGAGCGATGGTAGAGAAGGAGGTCCGATCTGGAAAAGATCACACCACCTGGCTATGCCAGGCGGTGACTAAGGTCCCCAAAACCCCTCACCGCGTCAGAATTGCCTGCAGAAGCGATACAGAGCATCAAATGGTAAAGCGAGCTATGGAAGCAAAGATCACGCAAGGAGCCAGGGTTCTACGGGATGGGCTCTACCCTATCAAGGTAGACAACGTTAACCGCACTGCGGTTTTGGATAAAAATGATAAGATTTGAGATGGGGTTGCAGAGGCCTTCAGTAAAGAGAACAACGCCCAGGTCGCAAAGATCGCGTGGCTTAGCAACAAAGTCATACCAAAAGCGTACGGCTCGAAGGTGGTATATCTAACCAAGAGCTCAGATGCAAGGAAGTTATTAATGGAAGGGTTTTTCTATGCGGGCGGAGAGTCCGGCTTCACTGGAGCATTCGAACGTCGCCCTCAACCAGAGCAATGCTACAAATGCCAAGCGATCGGCCACAAAGCCTTCCAGTGCAAGAAGGCGCAAGTGTGCGGAAAGTGTGCGAAGGAGGGCCACCACCACAACGACTGCGAGGAAGCGGTCTTAAAGTGCGTACCATGCAGAGGACCCCACAAATCATTCAGCAGAACCTGCAAGAAACTCTATCCTTCTCAACAGGAGTAAATCATTTCGCATGATTCAATTCAACGTAAGGAAACAGGATACAGTACATAACAGTTTAATGAATAATATGGAAATTCAGGACGCGACAGCCCTAGCGATACAGGAGCCCCAGGCTCAAAGGATCCAGGGCCAGATACTCACTGTGCCTATAGCTCACCATAGGTAGACCAAGATGGTTCCGCCGGTGTGGAGAGAAGGCAGATAGGCAATTCGAAGCATGATGTGGGTGAACAAAAATGTGGAGGCGGAGCAGGTGGCGATAGAGTCGCCAGACATGACGGCTGCTATCATACGGCTCCCGGACCGATTAGTCTTAGTAGCATCAGCCTACGTGTCAGGAGGAGATGCTCAGGCTCTTCGAGACACGTGCGACAGACTACGCAAGGCCGTCACAGATGCAAGACGAAATGCAGGTAAGGTAGTGGATGTGGTGATCGTTGGAAACTTCAATCGGCACGACCAGCTATGGGGAGGAGACGACATGTCTCTGGAAAGACAGGGCGAGGCAGATCAGGTCATCGACCTAATGAACGACTTCGGCCTGAATAGCTTGCTCCGCAGGGGCACAAAGACATGGCATGGTAGAAACTACGAGTCAACGATCGGCCTGGTCTTAGCCTCGGAAGATCTCGCATCATCAACAATGAAATGTGCGGTTCTTTGCACAAAACCTGGGTTAGGCCATAAGGCGATTAAGACGATTTTCAATACCTCCATTCCTTAGCCAAAGTAGTAAGAGCGTCTTCTTAAGAATGCGACCTGGAAAGAGATCAATGTGAGGATTGCAAGGGCACTGGACCACTCCGCCGGAGGAAGGCACGGCGCAGTAGAAAACGGACAAGTTGATGTCGGTGGTGCTAGAGGCAGTTCACGCCCTAACACCAAGAGCCAAGCCGTCACCATACGCAAAGCGGTGGTGGACGAAAGATCTAGCGCAGCTCCGCCGGATATACACATACTGGAGGAACCGCGCTCGATCGGAAAGACGCGCAGGACAAAGCAGACCAGACTTGGAGGATACGGCAAGAGGCGCTGCCAAGCAGTACCATAATGCCATCAGACAACAAAAGAAGACCCATTGGGAAGAGTTTCTAGCCGATAATAGTAATATCTGGAAAGCAGCCAAATACCGGAAATCAGGAGATAACATGGCATTTGGTAAAGTCCCGCAGCTCAAGAGAGCCAACAAAACTGTCACGACCAACCACGCTGAACAAGCTGAGGGACAGTAGCCCCAGCGCGGTGCGGCTGTTCCGATGCCTAACCTAACGATGGAAGAAGTGGAGCGACAACTGTTCATGGCAAAATCATGGAAAGCACCCGGGGAAGACGGGCTGCCCGCGATAGTCTGGAAACAAACTTGGCCGGTAGTCAAACACCAAGTGCTCGCGATATTTCATGCATCTCTCGAGGAGGGTATACTGCCTGACCAACGGAGACATGCAAAGATTATCCCGCTTAAGAAACCCGGCAAAGAGGACTACACAATTGCAAACGCCTGGCGGCCGATCTCGCTGCTAGCCACGCTTGGCAAAGTACTAGAGTCAGTAATTGCAGAGAGAATATCATATGCAGTAGAAACGTATGGCCTGCTACTGACTAACCACTTCGGGGCTCGCAAACAACGATCGTCCGAGCAAGCGCTCCTGCTACTGCAGGAACAGGTGTATGCCGCCTGGCGAGACCTTCTGCCGAGTGTGACGATACTGATTATCCTAGCCCAGGGCAACCAGTAGGGTTAGGGTTTATGTTGGCAGGGGGTAATGACTGGCTAGTAGCTAATCTACTGAATGGTAATAATCAAGTCTTATATACACGAGTGATACTTAGGCGGTCACTGATCTTCCCAGTGAGCGTTGCTATGCTCACTTACATCCCTAGTGATCAAACTGGTGATCACGACTCGGGTGTGGTGAGCATACGAGCGATCACCCTTAGCGTGGTGATCATTCTCCTAATTGGCTGGGGGTTCCGACATTCTGCCGTGTCCCCGTGACCAGGTCCCCGATATGGTCGGATCGTGACAGACGGTACCAACTATTTATAAGGGTCTATCGTGCTTGACCGCAACATTTTATTGTTATCTATTTTAAGCACTTTATCCACTATAGATAGTACAGATTCGGGTATATAAGTGAAACTTAATTTTGAATATAAAACTCAAATATTCTTATTTATAGGTATATTTATAGTAGAGGGCGAAATGGGTGTCGCGGGTTTGGTTAGATAACAATTATTACGGGGTCCGTTTTTAGTCACTTTGTGGCTGTGCACCCCTAGCAACTTGTATCTTCAATGTACCGCTACAAAAATGACATAAGGCAGAAAAGGCTAGTTCTAGCCTCATATTTCTAACTATACACCCTTTTACAAAGCAATAAAAACCTAGGGGCGACCTCGATGAATTGTTGATAGAGTTTATTTGAGAAGAGTTCATTTACAAATTGCTGTTAGGCCGGTCCAAACCCGCCGGCTACCCACGTCAAGTTTCGTCCCTCATAGGCTGTCCATCAGCACAAGCAAGCAACATGGATTCCTCCGCATTGATTCCGTAGTTTCTCGGCTCGAGACTGTACTGTGCTCCGAACAGATGACCCGTCCAAGTCTTGTTGATGAACAGAGATTGTCCCGAATAATTGTCATTGTTCCTCAAAACGCCTAGTCTCGCCACAAAGTCTTTCTCGTTCGCGAAATGCTCTGTGAAACCACAGTGCAGAGATACGTTCCAGCCCACGCTCGGGTTACCAAATGTAAAGACTCGGAGCCTCTTCATGTTCTTCAAGTCCCTCTTGTCCTTTTCTGCATCCTTGACAAAGCCTTCTAGCACCAACCTCAGAAGTAGACATCCCTGGGAATGGGCAATCACGATGACTTTGTGTTGCTCGTCGTTCTGCTCCCACAGGATCGTGCGCAACTTCTCTTCCAACTTCACTTGAGCGTCAATACTGCTCTGCGTTCTTTGAATGAGGCCATTGGGCCCTCCCTGACGATCTCGCTCACCCGCACATTCAATCAAGTCCCAGAGGATGCCATCACCTCTGTTGAAGATGCCCTGTACGTTCCTCTTGAACTTGTCTCCTAATTTGTCGCAAGCCAGCTGCAGCCAATATGGTTCCCCAGCGATGCCATTTATAAATAGCCACGTCTCTTTCCCTTTGAAGGCAAGTCCCTTTTCATTGCTCTCTGTATCTCCGTCATTGTCGGTTTCAAGCCTTGCGTCCATCACGATATCGCGAAGAGTCGCATTCCCTCGATTCTCTTGGTCCCCTCCGTCGCCTAGGACAATGACGACGGATTTAGCTAGTCGCTGGAGCTGACATATTGCAGCATGCCTGTTCATTGGCACGTCAAAATCCAACTCGTTGTATTGATTCCGGTCCATGTTTTCTTGACTTGGCTCGCCATCCGTCGAATTGCTCCAAGCAAACCGTTTTGCGGGCTCAACTAGGTCAATGAGGAATTGCGCTAAACTGGACCTGTTTCGTAGAATGAACTGAAGAGTCTCCCAGTTGATAGGGTTGCTGAATATGCTTTCGTATATTGCTGGCGCTTGGCCTAAGTACGGACCCATCGCCGAAAAGATGCGTCTCGTGATCGAAAAGACAAATCTCCTGATCACTTTGTCATCAGAACTGTCGAAAATCCCTTTCGCAGTCTCTAGAACAACGTTTTGGTCGGCAATCAGCTTGAAGAGATTGGATAACCCCTGGGTCACCAAGGACCTCCCAGCGCAGAGAGCTCCAACAGTCGCGCCTCCAGCGATGCTGGCAACGTGTTCGGCGACTTCGGCAACATATCCGGCCGTCCCAGTAACATGTCGGAGGACGTTGAAAATATCCGCCATTCTCTAAAGCGGACCTTAGGGAGGGAAAAAAGAAGGCAGCGAGATGAGAAACTTGAATGGTCGGGTAGGCTCTGTGATAATTTAGGAAATTCTTT
The DNA here is from genome assembly GCA_025331125.1 of Mycogone perniciosa. Lineage (NCBI taxonomy): Eukaryota > Fungi > Ascomycota > Sordariomycetes > Hypocreales > Hypocreaceae > Mycogone > Mycogone perniciosa. The sequence continues at coordinate 16,611 of JAOALB010000263.1, forward strand.
CTCCTCTCAGCTGTACTTTATAAAAGATGGGTGTGGCATTTTTTATATCCTGAGCCAATTTGAACCTAGAATTCGTGAACGAGTAGTTTAGCTAACCACATGCTGACCCCGACAGCCTTACGAATACCACTAAACCTTCCTGACATTTCACTAGCTTGCGTTTGCATGGTTGGTCAGAACGGACAAACGTTGGCGTACCACCAGTATCATCGAAGCTTTTAGAATAGCAAATACGCACACCTCAGCCCGGGTCAACGAAAGCTCTATTTTTGTTGGGGCTGCAGGGGGCAGTTCTAGAACTCTGGTTTGGGAGGGGGCCGCTGCTCATCAGATATGCAGGCTATCGACGTGATCCTTTGTGCTGTCTGTGGCATTTGCATAGCGGCGCGATAGAAAACTATTCTGAGGCAAAGGACAACCCTCATCACAAGACGCACACCGCAGCCACATCAACCGAAAAGTAAAGCAGAGAAGGGGTGTTTCATCCGATCCGTCTTCCCTATTTCCGTGGATATCGCGGAGTCGTTTCCGGAATTTACAGTAATTTGCACCCCTTTGTATTGAACTTGCACGCCCTGGGCCCAAGCAAACCCCTGGTCGGGTAGTGAAGGCCCCGGCACGCAAATGTGGGCGGTACCATATTGTGTCGGGTCCGCCACCCTCTGAATGCTTAATAAGGTTGGACACCCGAGCTGCGGCCAATACATATTGGGGGTTAAAAAGGGGGGGGGGGGGGGCAAACGGG
>JAOALB010000264.1:0-25957 GCA_025331125.1 Mycogone perniciosa
AGAACAAAAGGGTAAAAGTCCCCTTGATTTTGATTTTCAGTGTGAATACAAACCATGAAAGGGTGCCCAATTCGTACTACAAGCTCCAATAAGAGGACGCAGATTCGGGGGCTTAGTCAGAAACCGCCGGGGCGGCCATGTATTTCTCATGAATACTCACATCTTCATTCCCAACTTGCAACCTCCCGTCTGACTACCAGCCAACGACGGCTCCGCGGACTCTGTCAGCGTGTTAAACACACTACTTAGATAGTCTTGTTCCGGATTTGGGGGTTCAAAGCCGGAGCATCGGCCACATAGGGCTGCCTAGTCGGCATTCTCAAGCCGGGTGTCGGCCCGCGGTAGATCTTTTAGCCTGCCAGCATGAGATTAAGGTTCGATGGTTAGCGTTGAGGCTGAGACAACGTCATCGTAAATATGATTGGATGTTAGCCTGCCAGTCGCGACTCCACAGAGTCTCGTCATACCTTTTTCTTTTGTTGAATGAGGGTACCCGCAAAAGACCTGCAGTCCGTACATCCTCTAGGCTGGCCGTGCAACCGCAGTTATGTACGTGCGACAATTCTGATAAGTCTGTGACGGATATGGCGGCGGTTGGGATGCGGATGCACCACGTCGACCACAGTACCACGTCCCAACTCTACCCTAACATCCCGAATCCACCATCACATCCGAATCAACATGCTGAAGCTTTTCCTTCCGAGCCCTCGGGGTGCCGTCATTTCAACCCAGTATTTCCTCGCCTTTTCAGGAACCTGTTCCCGAGGAACTGTTTTGCTTTAGGAGTTCTTTGCTTATGAGGTTAGAACATCATCTGGTTTTGGTGTGTTAATCCTGACTAGTAGTCAGTGTTAATTGACCTCCAGCCAAGCTAGGAAGCACATACCCCACAAAGCGATAGACCAAACCATAGCGATATAGTTATCGACTACAGTATAGTTTTACAAAGTCTCTTTTATCTTCCATTCATTCTCTCTAGAACGCCACACAACACTAATGTATCCAAGATAGAACTATTGCGGTCGTATCTGCAAGCCACTCAACTCAATCAGAAAATTTCTCCCACCTGTTCTATTAATTTAGTACTTCGTATACGCTCTTAACACTTCGCAGTTTCATTAACCTTTACTTTAATGGGCCAACCGGTCACATAATTCATAGTATATGGAAGTGAACGCAATTATAAACGTTCTTAAAGGAACAGAAAACCGGAGTGCTGAAGAAGAGCATTTCTTGAATCAGATCGTTCCTCTGGCATAGTTCCTTCAAATAAATTTTTATATGGCGTCTGAAGAAGAGCTGCAGGAAAAGGACTGTTGAGGTGCGATTTATCTAACTTAAGAGTCAGGACGCACAACACCCAACAGTCAACTCACAGCCACATGTCATCAACGTTGAGTGCCGTCGTGACTTTGGGCTTCTATGCCAAGACCCATTGTCATGATAGTGCTAATTTGATTGTAGAATTCCCCTGTTCTGTTGTATTGACGTCAATTACCGATATCTTGATTCCTGAGAGAGCCGATCGCAGCAACCTAGGAATACCCATGCACTAAATCCATGGTTGGGAACAGCACCCTGACCACATGCAATGGATTCACGAGGAACCTGGCGGGATGCCGTGACCACGACGTGACGGCACTTCTGGCGCTCAATTTCGTGCCCACGCGTTCTGCGTTCACGCTATATCTCTTGTAGAGAAGCTCCAAAGCATCTCCAGCAACGAAGCTGCAGCATGTGATGCCAGCTGCAATATGATCGACTCTTGATTTGTGCCCGGTTCTTTATAAGGCATGGCATCCCATATTTTACGCATAAGAGCTCCCTCACATTGGCTTTATTCCGCTTCCTTCAGGCAAGATCGGGCAGTATCCACATTAACGGTCTGGATATCTCCTGGAAGATGTCGCAGCTCAATCCCCGCAAGCCGAAAGTCATGTCGGCTCGAAAGAAGTTTTATGCAGACATAATCAATATTCTGGCGCCGTTGAATATATTCGCTGACACCCTGACTCTCACAATTCAATTTGTTATTCCCTGCTCAGAACCGGCTTTGCAAGCGCTATTTGCTCTGGTATCTTAACTCTTCATTGCGAGTCTGATGGCACTTGTGGTCGTATTTCTGCTTCTATATGGATTCTTGGATCTTGATGTCATAACGTAAAACGGGATCTGGACTTAAAATCCATTTCTGGCCTATGCCCGCGTTCAGCAAACATCAAGTGGTATTTGGTTGACAAAGTCCTAGACCCCTGCCTGAAATCCCACCATGAAATCTTCTATTTCACTTTTTGGAATCCCTATCTCTTGAATATCCTAGCCTTTACACATATAACTTCCCTAAAAATTCTGCAGCGCGGTTTCTGTTCATCATATCGGCCCTGTGTATGATATGTTGTTGCGAGGGACGCCATGCTCGTGATCGTATCTAGATGCTTCTCCCCGAGCATCTCCTGTCGGAGATCTAATGCTTGCTCCTTTAAAATCTCAGTATTATTATATCGGCCTTGATTATGATGCCGTGAAGTCTGCCATGCTCTTGATTGTATCTGGATGCTTCTTCCTAAGTTAAAGTAGCTCGGAGCCGTGCTAATCATTGCTTAATTCTTCAGCCTTGTCACCTGTTCCTTTCGGCGTGCAATCCGGAAATAAGATGTCTTAACCTAGGCTGTTTAGTGGTGGATGTGTTGTTGGAGCGGAGCAGCCGGAGACTGGCCGATAACCATACTGCCACGGGGGAATGTAGCTAGTGAAGCCACCACCAATTCGTCGGCCAAGCCGTTCTTATGCAGTCAGCTACCCACAGCAATCTATCATGAACCGTCGCCGGTCTTGGACGAAAAAGCAGAGTCGGTAGCTCACGATACCTATGGACATGCACTGACAAGCAGTCCCACCACAAACCAAGCTTTTGGCGCCTGAACCTTGTCCAGCGTCTTGTCTGCGCCAAACGGCGCCTCCTCAGTCGCGAATCGTCCTTGTGCCTCCGGCCGTTCCGGTTCGTGTCTTGGAACCCTCAAGATTTGCCCACCAACCAAGGGCTCAGCTGCCGTTTGGCGGCTGAAAATGGGCCATTTGTATGCAGGGGTGGTGACGATCCAATCAGACCGGAAACCGTTGGATCGTCCACGACTTGCAGGAATCTGAGAGAACGGGAAGTTTCGATGCCAGCTGTCTGTAACCGCCATCTCACTTCACGCATTCGTCGACATGTGAAGGCGGTCGTGTAAGCCTGGCAGGCATAAATCGCATTCTTATATACAAGCCACATGACAACGGTCGCAATCTGGCTAGGATGCGAAGTTGAACTCTAAAGCCACGACACTTGCGCACGAGTCGCGTAAAGGGGGGAAACAAGGCGCCTCACTTGTCAAAGTTTGCAACTATGAGAGAGAGAAACATAAGCGCCACAACAGCCATTGGCGCAAAAAGCATGGTCGTATTAGCACATCCACCTCAGCTAGGCCACGCTCTCTAAAAGTATTCCTATTCCAACCTTACAGGTTTGGTTGCAATCATCAGAAATGAGATCGGTTATCCCGACAGAGACCGTATCCATCTGTCTGCAAATGTGTGCAAGCTGGTCATCATCATTCCACTCATCAGTCCATAAGAGGCGCAAATTCATCATGCATACTTGGCATCTCCATCAATTAGACCATGTCCATTATCCGTGTACTCTGGCGGTAGTGGAGCAGAAGGGTACGTCGGTTCTCGGCCTAGGTCTAGACCATCGCGGTTACTACGTCCTTTGGCTGCCCCCTATTGCTAGCTTAGAGCTTCATCTTAGGGCTGTCTTCCCTTGTCTCGAGCTATCAGTCAGCTGAGTGCTTATCATAATATTCTGTCTCAATATTTTTGCAGTGGCGACGGTGCAAGGCTTCAATGGGATCCCCTGATAAAAAAAGTCAGCGTCCCCTCCATCAAAATGAAGTAGTAATTGGAACTCCTTGGTTCAAACATCATGGCATCAAGTACACCGCGCTTCTTCGACACGCCAGGGGGGATTCTGAGCACCATTGGGCTTAATAATTTCCTCCTCGGTTTTGTGGTCGCTGGCATTGTGGGCAAGTTTTCGGGCCTTATTCTAGTGGCGATGGTTAATTGCGCTGCGGTTGCTCTAGTTAATGGGTTGAGTTACTATGCCTATAACGAGCATCATCCACCACACACCGGGGTGGTCGCTGCCATCTTCGCGGATCTTACTTGGCTGGTGAGTGCTTATTGAGATGAAGTTCACAGGCCTGCCTCGCGCAGGGATTTACTATTCCAGCCTAGGGTATATTACTAACATAATGGTATAATCCGTGCACCTCTAATAGGTTCAAGAAGCCGGGCTCCCTTTCTATAGCTATATCATCCTGGTGGTATGCTCTGCGGCCGCGAGCGCATACTCTTCCAGGTGCTTTTCTGGGTGCTGATGCTCGTTATATTGGCCCTTAAGATTTCAACGACCATATATACCGCGACTATCATCCTCGGTTCCCCGGCCTTTTCTCCGGCCACAGATAACCACTTAATCCTAGGCTACTACTTAGCCATCACAGTCGTCGAGTGCATAAGCGCATTCTTCCTACTGAAGAAGTTCTACGGGGTACTGCAGTCAAGGAGGTTGAGCTCATTAAGGAGCGGCGGGCTATACCACTACCTTATGTGCAGCACCGAGCTCCGCGTTGCCACAATGGCGCTTATCGGCATTACGCGCACCATAACAATATCATTTAGGAGGAATAATGGACAGCGGCCGGGGATAGTCCAGGATCTTGATGAGTTTATCTATACAATAGAGTGTCTATTCCCTATCGTTATGTAGTGAGTTTATCCTCCACTTTCTATATACCCGCGTATAAATAAGCCCTAGATCTTGCTAACGTAGAGATATCAATAGTTTGGATATCCTCGGCTCGCGCCTTGTATTCGCCTGGGAGAGCAGTGAAAGATGCAATAACCCTATTCTGCAAAGTGAGGAGACAGGAGGGAGTAGCCAAATGTCGCGGGCTAAGGCCTAGCTCTTGTAAAGAAACGGATTTTAACGAAACATGAAAACACTTATAGGCAACTTGGATAGGGGGACAGGCAGGGGAGGGCAGGGGAGGGGCGGGGCGGGGCGGGGCACATCATCCGCACCGGAGCCCCGAAGTATTGCGGTCGACGCCACGATAACCACACATGGGCTGTACTGACCATCAAACTGCTGCTGAATCCTGCCAAGCTTGGAGAGTATCAGGAATAAATATGAGACTGTGAATGCTAAAATGTAGATTGCTCCACGAGCTAGCAGGTTCGACCTCGCTGCAAGCTGTTCTAACATGACATTCTGTTCCTAATCAGGAGAACCAGGATAAATGCAATTAGATGACACATTCCTGGCACTGCCCATACCCGCTGAATATGCGATTGTTGAATTTGGCAGAACGTTAGTATAATAAGGATTATGTGTGCAGCAACTACAGCACTGATAAAGTAGTGTTACATCCCGTACAAGGTTATCCTCTTCCTCTTTATGTAGGATATAGCGAAGTATAGATCGCAAACCCACTAGACATGTAGGAGATCAAGGGGCGGCTTTAACCTCGTCTGATCGGCTGGCCTGATAAACGCCGTTCATCAGGCCTTTTTTCATTCTCCAAGCTCGATTCTCCCCCTGGTAACTGGAACATTCCTTCATTACAAAATGGAGAAGCAATGGAAAAGATGAGCAGGCAAGTACTTGAACATTTTATTTTAAAGCAAATTGTTGTGATACGATACACAAAGGGAACTCTCCATCCCCTACAACTAACATTGTCACGTCGACAAGGCTTAGATATGGTAGCAATATTTGAAGCACACACCATCGCCCACACCATCGCCCACACCACCGGCGGTAGCCATCGCACAGGGTTGGCCAGGATTGCGACCAAAACTTTGCCACTTTCAGAGGCGACAGGGGTCTGACCGAGGAAGAGGCGATCCTCGCCAATTGTACTTGGTAGTGAAAATGGGCTCCGAGAGTCCAACACATAACGACAGCGAACTAAAAAGCACATATTGCTACACAAAACATTGTCGTGACCCGACAGCATTGCGGCAGCGGCAGCATCGGCAAGGGTGGGGAGAGGAGGGGGAGAGAAGTAGCATTTTGCTGCTGCTGTGGAGGAGGGGACAGCAGCCGCCACCGCTGCTTCTCTCGCCCGCTTTTCCTGTTTGTGCTGCTATCTATTCGGCTACTATCTGTCAGTAACCACAGGCTTTAATACGCTTAAAGGAGATGAACCTCACGCGGACTTTCTTGATGGGGCCGTGGGCCTGTTGGGGGGAGGGGAAGCGGGAGCAGCAGAGCAGGCCACGTTGGCCACTTGGAGCCGAAATTCAAAATAGGCTGTTGCACACCACTGTAGCCCATACAAGAACCACACAACGCTTAAGGAAATTATCATCACGCACATCCACTGAAAGGCATTGCCGCAGCAAGAGGGTGACGGATGGTAGGGCCAAGGGGGAAAGAAACGCCATGGCTAGCATGCTGGCCAAGACTCTAGAAAGGACCATATGAATATATACAACCATAGTCGCTTTGAAGAAAGCGGAAAGAAGGGCAGCAAAGATAGCTGCAGCCGGTCGGTCGATCGGTTGGGGAATTGGCCGAAAGCGGCTAGGGAGCCTATCGCTTGTGGCACAATCGACATGATCATGTTCGCAGGGTGCGTCGCCAACTCGAGGGGTGCGGTGGTCGTGAATGCGGTTTCAGTGTCGAGAACAGAGCTATTGAAACTAGCTATGAGAACAAATAGCACGACTGTGATGATGGGAGAGAATATCCCGAGAGCATTTGCTGCAAGAGTCACGAAATGAATCAAAACTTGAGATCACACAAAGAACAAACCACTCGCGTTAATGCGACCATCATCCAACGCACCTTCTTGGCCATATCTAGCTCTCGAAATCGTAGAGCATGGACCAGAGATTCTGCGTATGTAGTCACCCCAAGCATCTTCAAGCTCTTCATCGAGGCAGGCATTGATGTGGTCATAGCAATTTGGTTTTGAGTAGCCACTGTCCAGTCCTTTTGCTTGCTCTGAAAGTTTTTTGCCAAGTACCGACTCATTTGGGAGCAGACTCAGATGGTGGTTAGGTTTTTTCCTCGCCAGCATATGACCAACGAAACTCACAGAAGATGATGACAAGTGGAACTGGGCAAACCCATCCGACTTCTCGGGCTAGCATCGGCATGCCCAAAACGACTTCGATGATCTTCGTCCAAGTCTCATGGAACATCACCGCAGCTTGGCTTACATCTTCTGCATCTGCACTCATCAATGTCACGGCTCTTCCGTCGTCGTAGCCACTTGAATGCTGGCTTAGCGACTTGTTGTTGATGAGCCCAACAACAGCGCCTCTAATTATGATCTTCAGCCGGTTAAGACTGTGCTGATATACTGCCTTGGATATCTAAATATGACACTTAGTGATCAAACATACAAGATCTCAAAGAACATACTAACCGTTAAGCCGACATAGATGATGATAGCCATCAAAATTACTAAATAGCCCGTTTCCGAAGATTTCCCCGATGAGTTGGTCATGGAGCGGATGGCAGTGCTGATGAGAACTGGTTGAGCGGAGCGGAAGACGATGAGGAAGAGTCTCGGGATAATCGGTGCGATAAAATACGATGGCATGCTAAATACCAAAACCTTCGACAGTGTTGTCTTCATCTCCGGCTTGTCTAGGCACTTGTTAGACAATCCTTGCAGATCACGCTATGCTAGTTGAACCACCGGACTACCTCTTTGATCCCAAGCTCGCAGGGCTCGTTGGCGCCGTAATTTCGACGACAGTTTACTGTCCATCGGTGGGAGATTGTCCCTAGTAAGAATGTTGCTGTTTCCTTGGGCTAGAATCGGATTGATCCACCAAAAGAACGTCCTCTCCAAAACGCTGGCTAACTCTTCTGGAGGCTATTGGTTACGAGAACCTCGCAGAATTGCTTCTTTTCCTCGACTTTCGACCACCAGGAGCAGGAATTTGACGCACAGATTCGCCACGGCCGGCAAAACAACGTGGAGATCCCATGGCGGCAGACGGTCGTTCCCAACGCGGCGGAATCGCACGCCAGGGACACAAGTAGATAGACGACTCCGAGATCCGATGGTTTGATAGACCGGGTGTGCTCGAATAACGGCAACGGGCAGAGGCCTATGCATGCTATGAAGGAAGTAATGGCGGAAAAAGGGCCAATGTCGTATTGGGACGTTGGGAATGCTGTAGTGGTTAGAACGATTGATTGGGCCACCACTGCACGATCACAATTATCTAATTGCAAGGTTAGTTCCTACAAGCCAGTTAATTACCTCCTTTACTACGCGCTAGCTTGCCATGGCCGCGGTGCCCTGGAATGACTTTTATTGTTTCTGTGCGAAGCTTCGACAGACGGAGCGGCAGCAACAAAAGAAACAAGGTAGACGCCGCAGCGGAGAGAAGCCGAGGCATGGGAGACATGATGGGCTCAGCTCAGCTCCGCACGAGGCCGCTTCAAGGCTCCGGTGGAAGATGATGAAAAGGTTTTGCGCTTCAGAGGCTCTACTACTCAAAGAATAGGAAAGATGCGAAGCGAGCAGCAGCTTCGAGTATGCGATATGTAGGTAGGATACCTGGGAAGAGTCTGATGAGCTTACTAACCGTTTTGTAAGAGCGAGTGCCAAGAATCATCCATTCGTGCAGCAGTATGCAAGGATTGCATATTGTGGATACGAGCACTGAGCGGAGATCAAGAATGTTGAGGATCCACCTCTCGTCCCCACCATGGTTGCACCACGACTGTTCCAGTGGACAGGCAGCGCTTGCTAGGATATAAGAGCCCGGCAGCAGCCTGTCATAAGGTTGCTCTTTCCCCGCCATACACTCCAACGTCAAGTGGTACTACGATGGCAGATCTGCTCAGTATATCGTCGAATATCGTCGCGCTGGTGACATTCGCCCTTACATCCAGTGTGAAACTTTATACTACAATCCGCGACTTCCAAAGCCAGGACAAGCGGGCACGTGCGCTCAAGAGTGAACTTGGTGACCTGACGACTGTATTAGAGTCGCTCTTGGGGACAATTAGTAATAATCCCGACATCGATTTCGAGGTTCTGAAGCCCCCTCTCCACCGCTGCGGCAAGGCGTGCGAAGAATATGGCGACCTTATTTCTCGATTTACGGGGCGCTCTGGGTCATCGCGGTCGAGTATCCGGGATTGGGTCACTCAGAAATATCTTCAAGGAGACATTACCGACTTCAAGGCCATGTTGGCGGGATACAAATCCACGATAAACATAGCCCTAGCCAACGCAAACATGTAAGTATAATTGCAGGCTGCCTTCCTTTCGAAGCAAATAGGCCAATCACCGCACTTCTCACGGTCATGTCGCCGCTATTACACCTCGAGTGCTCGAGGATTACAAGGACCTGATTTACGATACGACTCACGACCACAGGAGCACCTGAAAAGGCTGGATGCGAAAATACAGAGCCTAGCTATTGGAGAGACCAAGGATCCCAACCATGACAGCATCGAATGGCAGGCAATACTGGAGGAGAAGAGGAGCACCCAGCAGGGCCTCAGAATTTGTGCCCAACTGTCCGCTCAAATCGAGCAATTGGAACCAACGCCCGAGGAACATTTGCAGTTTTCTCATCGACCTTTGGCACGTAAATACATCAGAAATGGGTTGGACGCTGCAAGAGGCTCTATCCGCACCCTTATGTCTCAGCTGCGGAGCCATGAAGACGATATAGATAGACGAATGGAGGCGATGAGATTGACAGCCCCACTTTCCGAGCATACCGCCACAGAACTTGTGCAACTGCGAGAGACCAAGGAGAGCATCCGTCAATGCATAAAAGTTGTTTCCGACGCGGATGATACCCTAATAGTTGAGCGACGCAACGTTTTCGAAGATATCACCATGGCTGATGATGCTTACGACCTGACGATCTCGACCGTCGGAGACCTTGTCACTGCTAGACGAATCAATCTTACAGGACGGTCACGCCACGTGGGCGGGCAAATAAGTGACGAAAGTTACCAAAAAACTATTGACGCCTTTACAAAGCAAGACATACGGAGCGTCCAGCAGCGCACGCACGATTCCGACCAAACCCCGTCCACCTCTAATCCAGAAAACCGAAGCAGTGCAGGGAGCGAGTTCCATGACCGCCACGGACGTGGCTTTCGGCTTTCGCACTTAGCGGAAGGTGCCGATCTAGGAAAAGATGTTTCCTAATATTAGGAACGACTAAATCAGGAGAAAGTTGAATACGGGATCGTGCCAGTTTCATCTAGCTGTGGTAGAATCGGGAACCTTCTAAGGTAGGCATGTGCGAACAGGGGCCTAGGTCTTTTATTTCAAGCTTCCAGTGCGAAAACTTTGCTCCTGAGAACTAAGAATAGAACACCTGTGACGTTCCTGGTCATCCTAATGGTAGGATCAGGGCGTCTACTGAGCAATGGGTTTTTCGTCACGATCCTGTTGAACAGGTAGTTCGGTGAAGAATGTGTGTTAATAACTGGCTAGTAGCCAATCTACTGGATATGATGCAGTCTTATATACAAAGGACTTCATAGCCCAGACCTAGCCATTCCGAGTATGTCTTACCCTCATATATGCTCCCCTGTCAGATCAAAGAATACCCCACTAATACTTCCCCATCCCACCATTTTCTTTGTCCACTGTCTAATAGGCGACCGGGAGCAGACGTGGACCGCCAGTGGCGCAATCGAACCATGGCTTAAGACTGCTGCTGCTAGAGCTTCCAACAGCCCGCGTCCTTCCTTACCTTCGGATACGATGCATCTGTGGCTGATTATCAAGCGTGGTGTCGACGAATCGAATTGGAAATCACGCGTGGACTTTGCTGACATCCCTTGCCTCAAATCGAGAGAACGACAACACGGTACGCATGCGGAGTCATTAATCTACAGGGGTAGCAATATTGACCGAATGAACCTGGTTGGATACTGGAATTAGGGGAACATCGCACGTCGCTTATTCAGCCAATAATCTCGGATTATCAATTAGCTTTACCAACGCTTACCAGCGACAAAGGAAACAACTGTCAATTTAACTATCCATCTAGGTGTGGTGCAAGCCGAGCAACAAGTTAATGATAGAAAGACTTCACCAAATGCGATATTCGAGTCCAAGGGAGCTCTGTTCAACAGCCCAAACTAATATAGAAATAACCTCAGAATGCTTTGCCGAATATACTCCATCTCATCTGGGCGGCAATGCCAACCCTCCCTCCAAAACTCGGTCCATGGTGCAAGGAAGCGGTATCCATCGGGACCTTTAATAGACATTAATTCTAGTACCTTACGCATTCCATCTCCAGTCCGCAGGCGATTTAGAGCAACCGGCGTCAGGCTCATCATTGTCTGTGTAACGTAAAGGATGTTTGCCGCAATCGCCGCTGCAATTGGCGCCGCGTAGGATGTTCCTGATTTCAATCCCTGCCTTCCTTGGGCATCAGTAATAGGGATCGCGGTGCCGAGAGTCATAAAGTTCTCGTCGTTATCTACCGCAAGAGGACTGATGCCGACATCCTTCCCTTTTCCATCTGACGCATGGATACAAATTACATTACGACAGACCGCCGGAAAGCTTCTCGGTCCATGACTACCGTGGTTGGCGGCGGCAGCAAATATGATTTTCGCCCTTGCATTCCATAATGCATTCTCGATGTCTTGGAAGGCCCTGATGAGATCTTTATCCTCTGGAGCTGGCAATTTGAGACCAAAAGACATGGTTATAATGTCAACGCCCCACTCTTCGACCGCGTAGCTGATTGCCTATATGCTTGGTTAGAGATGGGCAGACACGATTCAGACAAGAGAGCACACACTTTCGCCACGTTGCTGGCCTCCTCCACGTTGAACCTATTTCCATTAAATACCTTCGCGACACATATCTCAGCCCATGGAGCAACTCTGAGCAGGAGATCGGTTATATTCGTCCCGTGACCGTCGTTGTCGTGGACGTCATTTCGGTCACCCACCCAGCTATAGCACCGGTCTTCGTGCAGGAGATTTGAGGCGAAGCCGCCTTGTATTCCGCCATGCTTTTTGTTAATGCCTGTGTCGAGAACTGCAATTCGAATTGGTGGAACTGAACAAGATGCTGAGTCGCCCAGCCGTTCTGCGTACCACTTGCAGGAATTGTGGAACATTTTCAACTGATTGAAGAAATCAGCTGTTCCCCTCTTTTTCCTACGGAGACTCTGAATTAGAATTGTTCGCAAAGGCCGATCACTGTACGTACTCTTCATTGTCCTCGTTCATATCATCGAATAGCTCTATGGTAGCTGGTTGTGTTTCTGGGTAAAGCTGCTTCAGGGTCTTCTCCAGTCCCATTCTGCTCCACAGAGTGTCGGAGTGGTCAGCACCAAGTGTCTTCTCCCTCCCTTCGGCTGTTTCTCGAAAGACGTTCTCAGCCTCTTCATATTTTCCTTGGTGGTATAGAGATTCTGCTAAATAATACTTGCTCCATAGAGTATTAGAATCATTAACACCAAGCGTCTTCTCCCTCCTTTTAACTGTTTCTTGAAAGACGTTCTCGGCCTCGTTATATTTTCCTTGGTAATATAGACACTCTGCTAGACGGTACTTACTCCATAGAGTGTCAGAATGGTCAGCATCAAGTGTCCTCTCTCTCTTTTTGGCTGTTTTTTGAAAGATGTTCTCAGCTTCTTCATATTTTCCTTGGCGGTATAGAGCGCCTGCTAGATGATATTTGCTCCATAGAGTATCAGAATGGTTAGTACCAAGTGTCTTCTCCCTCCTTTCGGCTGTTTCTCGAAAGAAATTCTCAGCCTCTTCATATTTTCCTTGGCGGTATAGACACTCTGCTAGTTGGTATTTGCTCCACAGAGTGTCAGAGTGATCGGCACCAAGTGTCTTCTTCCTCTCTTCGGCTGTTTCTCGAAAGAGCTTCTCGGCCTTATTATATTCTCCATGTTTGTACAGTTCCTCTGCCATTTGATACTTGAGGTGAAGGTCCTCGGAATGACCCGCGTCTATCATTGTCCTGTCCTTGTGATGCTTATCCAAAGTTGCTTCCAGTCTGTCATATTGAGCACGGACTTTCCGCATGTGCTCAATCACAGTGTCTTCCTCCGTAGTGGTCGGCTTCGGTATTGAGTAGACGGTCCAGTCAATTGGTTTTGCCAATTCCGGCGTGCTACTTGCTTCGGGCGGATGGTTCTCCCTCAGGATCCCATGCTTGTCATTTTCCTTCACCTCGTTTCCCTCAGAAAGTTCATCGTCCAGCGTGCTCCTCTTTCCAGGAGCTGTGTTACTGCTGGCTGTTTGACTGCTGGAGAAGGCTGTCACATCCCCGACTGCGAGTTTCTCCGTCAACAATCGCGGCGTGAGTAGGGCCAGAAATTGCAGATGATCGGCGATATGGTTCAGCATCACAGTGTTAGCTATCTTTTGTGTCCCACAATTGCCTGCATTCATATCATCCGTATCGGTTGTGCGCAGACCCACGCCCTCGCCTGCTGGCTCGGAATCTTTGGTGACGTCAAACTGCCCAGTTTTTTCGCCCTTCTTGCTACTTTCGAATAAAATCTTGGATGTCATCTCCCCATAATCAAGCGGAAGTTTTTCCGGTAGTTCGTTGGAGGTTTGCGATGCGGGTACCGCCGTAGGTTTATGGATGCCGGTGGGGGCATCTCTAGGTCCCTCGAGAGGCAGGTAACATAGGGGACAGATATCCACAAGTTGGCCGGAATTTGGTGTCCATTGAGGGTTTGGAGCTTTTTGTTTATCGCGATTCAGGATGCTTAGGCCTCGTAACCAGAAGACGCCATGATCACACTCAGTGTGGGCTATCCATTCAGATCGGCTGGTAAAAGCTGGGGACTCCGAACATGTGCTCGAAACGCAGGTAAACGGAAGCAAGTCGTCGTTTACGTGATGCCTGCATCATATAAGTTAGCATCGAAAGACAAGGGGTCCTCGCCGGTATACCGCCATCAGAGGATCCACTCACCTCCACCACCAGACGTCCTTGAAATCAGCCTTGGAAAAGATCTTTCGGCAAAGAGGACAGGGCTTTCGACCCTCCCCATCTCCGAACTGGGGAGGGCTAGGAAACTTCGCTCCGCTTCTGAGAATGGTTGATGTGCTGGCTCGCCTTCGGATTGGCATCTCACCTTCTGCCGGTGGCATGATGAGGTGGGATCCGGTATCCGATGGAACAGTCAGAGACATGAACGTGGTACCCATGGAGACCTTGCTCGCTTCGGGCTTTGGGGGAGCCGAAGCTTCGTACCTCATTAATCGCTGTTGTTGTGGTGGTTCGATGGCAGGCGAAGGCGTTGGTTTCCATTGCGTCTGCGTGAGGTCGCCACGAGGCTGTCCATCGCGGCGACGGTCAGCACGCAGTTTCTTGTCGTGGGATTTCCAGTACAAAAGTCTCGTATATCGCTCCGTCATTGACTTACTCAAATGCTGGCGAACGCTTTCAGAGGCTTCTGGATAAAGACCGTTGACTGCGAGTATGGATATCGTCTCAAATGACGAAATCTCCGCGAGCTTCTTTGCTCCGAATGCTTTGACTTGGGCATCGAGGAAGGACGTAGAAGACACTCGAATATAGATTGCGAGTCTGTCAAGCTCGTTTATTGACTTCTGGATACCGCTGAGTTCGACTTTTCGTCGGTCCTGGTCGTCATCTGAGGATTCATCCGACGCTGCGTCATGGGGGTCGGATGTGGCTAAATTTCTATAAGCGAGTAGTCATGGAACGTCAGTATCTTGACCTTACTGTGAATAAGATTCATGTTTAGCATGTCCAAGGCCGAAAGAACGAGGTCGCGATATTGCGAATGACGCTTCAGGCGCAGGTCGAGAGTTGCATTACCCCTAGCGAAGACGCCAAGATAAGCCGTCCAGTCGACGAACTTGGCCTGAAGTTTCCGTAAAATTTCTGTATATTTCTCCTCTCCCGTTGTTTCCATGCGTTTGAGACTCTCTGAGAATTTCAACTCGCAAACGGTGGCCACGGTCGCAATGCGCTCATTGTCCTCCTGGCTTGGGGGATGAGTCGTAGCCTCTACAGCCGCTTCATCCCCGACAGTCGCCATCATCGGTCGCTCAGGGATCGACTTACTTAAGCGTCTGGCAAGATTGGATGCCAGATCTCACGCGGTAGCGAACGTCAACAGGCTGTCCTAATCCGCTCGTCGGATGGTTCGTAAAGAGGACGGTTGAATGCTCCCTGGACAGACAACCCGCTCTGGGACTGGATCATGCCCCACCGCAGCTGAGTTCCGTGTCTGAGGCGTAACCTAGAACGCTAGCTTTGCGATAAAAGACAAACTAGCTCAGAAGTATATTAATAAGACTCGAGTATCAGTACCCCCGCACATGACGTGAATTTGACACTTGTCGAGACGCTTCGCGATCAATTCGTAAACGGTACTTCGCTACTAATACTTTTTATTACGCCGCCGGTACAACCATCAGAGGCCCCAAATTGTGGCCCTTCCCGTCATGAGACGGATTCGAGGGTGTAGTGGAGGGATGTGAGCCCAAGCAATGTTCCATGAAGCTTCATTCCCTGTTCTCTGGTTAGGAACTGGAGTTTAATTCTTCGGTCCTTTACGTTTGCCTTTGCGGCGCGATCATTCACCCATCAGTCCCATCCCGAGAGTCACGAATTCCGGCGAATTTATGCTCAAGCTTGACCACGGTCTCGCCCTCTAGACCCGAGCCAGTTCCCGACGACAATCGGATCAGGCCATAGGGAAAATCGCGAATCTTGATACCCATCATCTGAGCTGATCTACCTATGTCTTCGAGCCAAGTGAGGCCTGGAAGAGAAAGGACGCGGTTAGCAGTTAGCCCAGGCGACCACCCACCCCAACATCTTGACCAGCGCATGTCGCCAGAAGTTCGGGCCCCCAACGGAGGCATAGGCGATACCATCGAGTGGAAGTTGATCTATGGGCTGCGCAAGGGGTGCCATCGTTTAGGACGAGCCCGTCGGTTTCTTGTAGACGGCGTCCACACTACCCGAACACTTGAGCTCCAGAATGCCCTCAGCAACCTCAACATCCAGATTCACATGGCATTTACAACTCTGCGACTTGAACTGTTACTTCATCTGGAGTCAGAACTGGAAGAAGGCGCGTCCCAGCCAAGCTCGGAATTGGAATCAAAGGACGAGTCTCACCAAGGCGGCGCTGACCTAGACCGAGATGATGAACTTTCGCAATCGAGCGTGACATCGCACCGCATCGCTCCGTCCGAGAAGCCCTTCGATATACCGGGTCGTTCGCCCTCTCCGCCATACAACCAAGGAAAGTTGCTTCTCCGGGGCTTGTGTTCCCTTCTCGAAGCGCGGGTTAATCCCCTTCTGATCCCCGTCGAGCCGGGGGATAGCGACGGAGCTTCAAGCTATCCAAGACTCGCGCGCCTCATTAGATATGTTCAATCACTACCAAACCCCACCGAACATCTGAAATTTATTCCAAACCGGGGACTTGGACCGACATCCTTCCTCTTCAACGTTTCGGAAGACGTCGCGACCGCGAATGCTTTCGTCGCGTTCTGTGATTCGGCACAAAGCTCGCCTCGTGGAAATACCCGAAAGCGAATGCTAGCAGAAGTCGGGTCTATGGCGGATCACTTCTTGGATTTGAACAACTTCGTCAATAGCCTCCTGATTTCGATCGGATCTCTCGACACCCTCATTGCGCCGCAGAATCGGAGTTCCACCTCCACTAGGACGTTCGCCTCGTTCGTCTTGCTCCAGAAGTTTCGGCAGCAAACGGCCGCTGCCTGCCGTGCTATATTTTCACAGTTTGGATTATGCGCTAACCGCGAACACAGGAAGCACAAGGTTTTTCTGCAATTGCCTAGATGGGAGGACGTTTTGGACTCCCGCTTGGCTGACACAACATGGAATCTGCCGGTCCAGCTTTTCTTCACTACGTGCCCACCAAACGATTGGCAGCCTGCAAGCATGTATTTTCTTCGGTGAGTTGGGTTTTTGCATAGCGTATATGGTACCAGACGCCTAAGTTCAGCTATCACAACCAACAGGTCGGAACACACCGATGCATACGAAAAGCGAAAGCTTTGCATGGCCCTGAGTAGTGCCAATAATGATGACAGGGACCTTGAGTTTTACGTCTCAGAAGATTCTGAAAGTACTGGTCCCGACGGAATACCAATTCATATCCCCATTAATCCACAGAGAGGTCGGAGATACGGGAACAGCTACCTAGACGACAGCAACAGCCTCTGGACTCTGATCGAGCAGGGCTACTTTGCAAAGGAACCTACCATTGATTTGTTGTACAACACTAGCGGCAATGGTGCTATCTTAGGAATCGACCAGCGTAAGGCCCTAGCTGTCAAGCTTGTTCTCGGTTTGATGTTGTCCATGGATTCCTGTCACATCATCGACACCTGGGATCCACACCATATTCACTTCTTGCAGCCTGTGGATACTGACTACACGCCATTTGTCCCTATCTACGGAAATATGGACACTTCAAGCCGCCAGCACTATCAGTCGCTTGCTAAATTGTACATCTCTGGCGATCTTGGGGATGACGGCGACCCGAAACCCCTGCCGCCGTTTTCTCTGTTGGCTAAGGCTTTATTGCAGATTGCGCGTGGAGCGCGTCTTGAGAACCTTGAATTTTCTCAAGAGTCGGAAAGCGCTTTCCGTGCGTCATGGAAGAAGCTCCGAAGATTGGTTGACAACTGTATCCTCATGGTGACCTGCGAAAAGGAAGTGGACCTAGAGGTGTTGCCCTTTCTATATGCAGCCCAGAGCTGCTTGGATTTCCATACGCGGTACCAGGTGCGCGCTAAGTCACTGCGGTCAAACCACAGCCTGGAGATTGCGTGGCAGTTGATGTTCGACGACATCCTCGCTAAGATTGACAGCAGTTTGACTTTGGGGGAAATGGTTCAGCCTAGCCCCGGTGCTCTCACCAAGGAGGGGCCTGTGCCCGTCACGTACCAAACAATGGCTGGAGAATCCTCCCCTTTAGTCACTACTGACGTCGCCGAGACTCTGAAAAAGGAGCTTTCCATCCGCTCTCAGCCCATGGTTGCGTTATTTGACGAGGAACCGGGCGCACCGACCACGTAAGAACTTTTCCCCAAAGACTCTCACTGTCATTGAAACTAGCATGGGAGCGCTAACATGACCTCACATATCGTAGAACCCAAAGTGCTGACAAGTTCTTCGTGATGCTTGATGAATTCCACAACTCATATTCCCGCTTTGTCACGGATCGTGACACTCACTCAGGGGTAAAATTGCCACGACGGATTCGCATAGCAGTTCTGGATACCGGAATCGATTTCGCACACCCAGGGATTACGGAAGCGAAGGCCATGGGACGCGTGAAGGAGGAATGGTGCTACAGCTGGGTTGGCACTGATGTAAAAGATGAGGATGACAGTTTACACGGAACAAACTGCGCATACCTCCTCCATAAAGTGGCGCCTGAGGCAGAGATATACATCGAGAAAGTGTTTGGGCATAACAGCTTCAGGAGCTACCAAGCCGAGAACATAGCCAAGGTGAGACATTTCATGAACTGTGGCGAGATCGGATCTGCAGGTGCAAGAAGCTGAGGACTGAATTGGGAAATGACTATTCATCGATCATAAGGCTAACCTGTGCAATATATCAGGCCATCAAAGACGCAGCGGAGAGATGGGACGTGGATATTATATCTATGTCGTTCGGGCTGAGGCCCCCAGCACCTCGAACGGACGGAGACAAGGCCCAAGAACGGTTGGCCTTAGAGAACTTCAAAGACCTTGTCGAGGATATCGAAACCGCGATCCGAGCTGCTTCGGCCCAGCCACGGATCATGTTTGCGGCCGCGTCCAACAATGGCAAGAATGAGAAGCGTGCGTTCCCGGCGAAATATGACCCATGGGTAATATGCATCCATGCCTCGGACGGGAACGGCACTGATGGCGGCATCAATCCCCCAACGGAGAGCGGCGCTGCTAACTTCATGACGCTCGGCATGGGCGTGGAGTTGATGGAGAGGCAATGGGACTTTAAAGGAGGGAGATGGGCAGCGAGCTACCATAAGGTACGTCGGTCTGGTACATCATTCGCAACACCGATTGCCGCCGGTATTGCAGCCACAGTCCTGGATCTCGCTGCCCGGGTGAGGGAGATTGATGACCGGGTAAGGAGGAAGCTGAAAAGGTCTGAGGAAATGACAAAGATGTTGAGGCTCATGTCAATTCCAAAATCCGGCGATCATTATAACTTTTTGGCACCGTGGAATCACTGGGAGAAGCACTGGCAGGCAAACGACATCAAATCTCGAATCGCTTGGGACTTAATTAACAATCTATTTAGCGCATAGGGGTTCCGAAGGTTACACTGCAGCGAGGACTAGCGACGTGGGATAAAACATGTCTGGATTGCTCAACTCTACCCGAAATGGTTTGATCAAGAACACCCCGACATTCTAGCATCAAGCAACTTCCGTTTCTTGACGTGCCTCATACCTCGTGCCTCTCCACAGATCCAGGCTGACCATAACACAGTCAGGGGAAAACCCAAGTGACGGGGTTTGCTTCTCTTAGCTGGGTCTCATCCAGATTATTTTGTCCCGTTGCGCTATCGACTTCATCGTCGACAAACTTTAGGCCGTCTAATACGTCCATCTCCTTTCCCTTGGGGTCGTCGAGCGTTGCCCCAACAATGTCGTGAGCTTCGTGTCTGGTGCCCTCCTTGTCCCACCAGATCTTTCGCACGCGAATACCAAGGATGAATGGTGTCGAGCCATCGAAACTCGAGGAAAGGCTCTCTTCAATCTTGTTGGCCCCGCTCGCGCCGCTAGTGGTGCCCGAGTTTGGGTCCGTCGCAGCGGCCTTGGCGCTGACCTTGGTCTTCTTGGACTGGATCTTGGAAAGTTTGGCTCCCTCGGTCCACATCAGCCCGGTGATGAGGTAGACGGGCTTCTTGAGCTTGGCGTTCCTGAGATGGAAGGCAACGCCATCGACCCCGAGGGCCTGCGTCATATATTCGGGCGTAGGGGTGAAGTATCGAACAAGCAGCTTCTCGACCGTCAGGGTCTCGTCGTTTTCGCGGCTACGCAGGAAGGAGAACGCGGCGCCCAAGCCATCCCAGCTGAAGATCTTGGCCCAGATGCTGCCCTTGAGGCCCCGGAGCTCCTTCAAGCTGCGGCTGAAGCCCGTCTTCTCCTGCGGTTTATCTCTGGGCCAGAGCTGCGATTCGGGGACGAGGACTGCTGCGTTGATGTTCAGCGGAGCCAGGACGCCGTCGATATCGAGAGCTCGGAGGACAGAGCCAAGCTGCAGGTGGCCATTGGGCGGCGGGGCGATGCTGAAGTCGGGGCAGAGGTGGAAGGAAGGCTTGGGACTAACGGAACCAGCCATCGTGACTCAAAAGACTTCTGACGCAGCACAAGCGCTCGGGAAGCAAGAGATTGAGATTGATTGCAGGTACGGTATTGTAAAGGAACCCGACTAAGGTCAGGAATCAGCAATGCCGAAGTTTTATCGGCGTGAGGCTATTCTTGAACGGAAGAGCACCCTGAAAGAGGTCGTGGAGACAATGACGGAGACATAGATGAACTTGATGTTGGGTTGTCACGTTGTCACTTTCAGTCTTATCTTATAGCCACGGGTGCCTTGGGAATGATTCGGATAGTGCCGATAGTGGAGGTAGCGCATTGCGATCCGATTCGGGACGAGGGGTGGTGTGCTGCCTCTCGCTTCGCCGCTTTGGTATGAGGCTGGCAATGGGCGGTGGGGCGTTCCCAGACGCGTTCGCTGGTGCGACTAACCCCGCCATTAGTCCAGGCTGGCCCTACGTCTCGCCCGCCCTACACTCGAATCAGGATGCTATCGTTTCCTTACATTGGTTCTCGACACGAAGGCTAGACGTTACAAGGCGATACGATAGTTGTGAGCATCCCACTCCATCTTCTTGTCTCATTGGCTGGCCTAAAACCTAAAACCGTTATGTAATATATTCGTCGAATAATGTGTGTGCCCAAAAGCCCGAACCTTTACGCTATCCCGCTCTTCTTCGTTCACCGGGTTGGTCTCGAAGGCGCACATCCACTGATTTCTCAATACCATGGATGAGGCAAAAGTTACGAGTCCCCACCACCTCGCAATGGGCCAAATAGGTCACTCTTATGAACGGCTGACAACATTGATGACGTGGCATGACGCGGTTTGACGCGGTTTGACGCGGTTTGAGGATGCTACCTATTACGACTGGACAACACAACTCAGCGTCGGTTTCTGAATTTGTGTCAGAACAAGCTGCCTAGACGGCCCTAGAAAGCCAATGAAAACAGGTTCCGAAGACGGATCCGTCAGACCGACTAGGGCATAGATGTTTGATGCTACCAGCTATATGTGTGGTATTGGAATGTGGCCAGATCAGTATGAATGGAACAAAGGTTGTTCTCGATGTCATACAATCTATATAAGGAAAGAATCAGGACCTGATCAAAGGACATAATTCACCTTGTCAGCCGATCCAAGCGTATTCGCACGGAGCGTGGACACAAACGCTGGCAGCAGTGCCGTAGCAGGAATTTTCGACAAGAGTAAACCATTTTAGAGTAGGGTAGCGTGAACCATCTCCCTTGCATGGCGTCATGCTGCGCCGTTATCTCCAGAATCGTGTTAATAGAATCCTAGCTGTCCCTTCATACCGGATCAATAGCCCGCTGAACTTTGTGCCCAATTTCGCCGTCGCGCGAGAAAGCTGTGTGTTAGGCGGTCGTTATGGCCCCGTACTACCTTCTCCCGCTCCTGAAGCTCGTCTCCCTCTGTTCCTAAACTTTCGCGCGCCAAATGATACATGGAGGTATCCTAATGAAAGCTTCGCGAAAGTGTATCAGACCATAAGCCTGGGAAGCCGGCGTTTTGTTTATACTCACTTGGCCGTGCCCGGCAAATCCAGCGTGATTAAGGTTGTTGCCCCTCACTCGTGTCAGAGAGCGAATTTAAGACGCTATAACCAACGTTCAGCTACTGTGGGCCTGGCGACACTTTGACTTTGCCGTGAGCGGGGCTCGATGACTCGACTGGGTTGGTTGAGTTGGAGGCGTTCCCTTGTATGCTCCACCGGCATGCATTAGTTTAAGCCGCATTACTACTATAGGGTAATACTAGAGTTCCTTTGCTATCCTATGAACTTCTAAAAATATAAGCGTACTTTTATAGGTGGGTCGTTATGTACTTAAAACTTTACTCTACTTTCGGGTTTTCTAGCATAAATTAAATATATAGCAGTATTGCAAAGTATAGTATTATATCTGTAGAGTATGATTGGATACTTAAAGGTATAAGTCCACAAATAGCCATCACCTTGTGTGACGTTCCGGATCCTGTATGAGGTCGGGTCATGACACCTTGTTACTAAATTAGCTAAGAAAACCCGCGATACCCATTTCGAACTTTACGGTATAATTTTGTGATTTTTGCTTATAGTGGGAAATACCATATAATTAATACTATATTACTTAGCAAGAGTTGTTCTTATATATTAATACTATTAAAAATTTATAACTACTTAACTAAATAATAAGCACACTTTTAAAAAATTTATAAATAGAATATTATATATATAATAAATAATATTTCAAGTTTATATTAAATTCTTAATTAAATTAGTAAAAGTTTAGACGGCTTGTTTGCATCCGGAAATTGTGGTCTTGGCCCACTACATTTGGCAGCTGCCTCATCGGGGAATTTTCGGCCCCTCCATCCCTCGCTGCTTTTGCGTCGGCAATAAAAAGACCGGCCCTCCTCTCTCTTGCCATGTACCTCTCATGTCATTATTTCCTTCCTTTTGTTCCCGCTCTCACGTGATTGGCCTTCTAACTACACGTCTTGCAACTTCATTATGGGTTTTTACAACAGACAAGAAACATGATTACACCTGCACTTAATCCAGCGCTTCAACCGTATTATCTTTACCATAATAGTACCCTGAAATTGGTCTACGTCCCGGACACTTGCTTGATCTCATGAGACCAAATCTCCCCCACCAACCTCTATCCACGTCTTGTCACAAGCGGAAAGATCGAAGCTGATGTGGGTGGATGGCCCTCGACGACTTATCCAAAATTACCCAAAAAGGCAAAAATTTATCACAAGGGATGCCCATATACGGAAAAAATGGATAGACACGGATGCTGGCATCATGCAGTGGCGTTGACGTTGTATCTGCCTCCCTCTCATGACACTGGATGCTCCACCAAGTTCTCAGCAGGTCTCCGTGGTGTGGATTTGACTTACAGAGGGGAATAAGGGCGAGGCAGTGCCCGTTTTGGGAAATTAACATTGTCACAAATGGAGCAGCATTCCAGCTTACGGACACTCCGAGTGTCCATCCTGGAAAGCGATCAACCACTTGATGCGGACTTGACGTCCCCATGCCCAACAATTGGCCAGACCCAACTCACCAATTCCCTAGTCGTCTCAGGGGAAACACAGAAACCTCCCTTTGCGCTATTTTACTTGGGCCCATGGATCTTAGTCCGCGCTGATTCGACCAATGAGTGGCGTAACCCTCAACCTGCCCGATATCGAATGCATGACCACGCTGAAGACGATTCCAATTACGCAAAGAATGGAGCATCACCCTGACCGTTATGCAGCCTCTAGCTCAAGCTATTCATCTAGCATCTTGAGATGACCAAGGACAGGGCGATGATAGGTGAAGTGCTGCCCGAACAGAGCATAGGCTCGGAGTAGCCGGCCTTGGGGCGTAAGGTCGTGGTCATCAGCTCCGCCCTCCGCCTATTAGTTCACAAGATGTGGACTTGGCCTCGCAAAAATGGAAAGAGCGTGGAGGCCGTATCAACTCCTGAATCCTGCTGGCCATGGCAACTTCACAGCACCTCACGCCTAAGACGCAAGAATCGTATGACGAGGGGTTTGGGGGGGCGAAATGATACCATGCCAATCTCCGTCGTTTGCGGGCTGATGACTGTCTACGCGATTATCTATCTTAATACGTCCAGCACAGCTCGTCAGCATGGGCGGATGAACATCTTTGGACCGCCGACCTAACGGAAAGGAGGTGTGATGCTAGTACAGACCCCTCGGCCTGAGAATGGCCAAGTCGGGCCTTCTATGGATAAGCCCGTCGTATGCAACATCATGTATTGGTCTATTACGAAGATGTTGTGAGGTGCTCGGTCCAGGGGTTTTGGGCCAACAGCATGAATGTGTATCCATGCTCTAAGGGTTGGCCAATGATGATCTGAGCAACTCAGCGTTTCCAAACGGGTCCGCTAAGTTACTCGGCCTGAAGCTCTCGTTTCGCCGGTCCGGCTTGGCCGCGTAGCTGCAAGCTCCGCCACTCTGAGATCGGGTTCTACCTCTTGATCTAGATATGAGACCAAACGGAACGCGCAAGTGGTCGTAGCCGCAATGGCACGAATGAGAAATCATCGCAGGCATCTGTGTGGGAAGGAGGGGGTGGGGTGAGCGCTTTCTCCTCTCAGCCAGGGACTTTCAGGGGAAACTTGGCAATGCCGACGTCTGTTCACAGCCCCGCTGGCAACTCCGAGAGGAGAGATCGACTCTTGGATAAATAGGAAGGACTATCTCGCACTTTTTCTTTCCCGTCTTCGATCACAATATACTCACTATTCCTGCCATCATCCACTATGGCTGCCCCCTTCAGATTCAAAGCATATATTCCTAAGTTGCAAAAGCCGCCAAAGCCGAAACAAACAGCACCTGTCCCAAACACACATAAACAGGATTTCGCATCACTAGAAGCTTGCGGTATAAACCTGCCTTCTCACCATAATATGGAAGACTTCAGTCTTGATTGCCCGTATGACATGCTATCCGGCCTTTACTCCATGGACCAGTGCTCTGGTTCCAATACGGATGGCGAAGTAGTCCAAGACCTTGCGGGTGATTTATCCAGTCCTGCCAACCAATTGGCCTTGCCCGCTGAACCAATCCTACACGGTGACCAGAATCAAGGTAGCTATTTCCTACTACACTTGTACGATAGGGGAGACTGACAAGATCATAGATGAAGAAAAGAGGGACAGAAAGGCAGACAAAATGTCCCCAATGCTAGTTCACCCAACCCCTCCCGCAACAACTTTTGGCTCTACCACAGGACAACAGGTTGCCGATGACGTTATGGAGCAACCAGGATTCATTGAGTCTAGAGCTGGCATCGCCATGCAATCGCCAGACCGACCAACTCACGACATTGACTTATGTGGATTTCACCGTGATGCCTCGCTCTCCCCGCCAGCTTCAAGCACATCTGCATCTGCCATCACAATTCTTGGGAGTCCCTCTCCAGAGGACCGTCCCGGTGATGATGAGGGTTGTCAACGCCAAGATGTCGTGATTATTTCTAAGCAGACGAAGCGACTTCTGGGGGATGGCCAAGATGATAATGACGCCAATAATCAAGCGGAGGTGAAACGACTAAGATTGTCTTCCACTGCTGGATGTGGCGCCTTGCTGCACCAGCCAGGCGCCAGCAATGTTGCCTCAACACCAGTTGACAATGTGGATGGAGCTTACGATGAGTCTTGTCATCACCTATCGTCAACCCGCCACAACCGTGACAGCAACAACGGCACTTGTGGCGAACTTAGCTTGGCTGTGGATGCACATACCCGCTGTCCCAAACGTAATATCCATTCACCGATGGATCGAAATGGCGGTCCCGTTAATCCTCCAACAGTCCAAGCCGGTCAATGCGGGTCATGCCTAATTTTTCGTTCAGCTCTCCTCGAAGCCCTGTACTTGTTGCAAAGTCCACCGTCCGAGGACAATACACACCCCACCCAACCCGAAAGCAGCATCTTGAAACGGCGATATGATCTGCGCAGACGACCTACAGCTCCTCAGGGTGGTTGGAACGAGGCTTCAAATAAAGATTCTCTGAGTCGTATGGAT
>JAOALB010000265.1:0-43276 GCA_025331125.1 Mycogone perniciosa
CTCGGTGGTGGCGAGACGAAACCAGCGGGAGCGGAGAAGGCCCTTGTTACCTGGTTGGTCGAGCTCGGGGATATCTACGGCCATGTGGATAATGTCTTTGGGGTGTTAGCATTGCTATGGGCTACAAACGCAAGTAAAGGAAGTGATGTGGGTGTTGATAGGATGGATGTTCCGTGGGAAATATGTACGAATATAACGTGGTGCATAATGTGTGCTATGGGCGAGATATGTGAAATCAACTCACAATGATCGACCAGATGAGGTATATACGGCTGGAATGGACCCGGATATGACCTGAATGGATCAACCCTACCACCTCCAAGCCTGTAATCGATCGATAGTATCAAGGGCAATGGAAGGTCATCACCGCTACCTCGAATCAAGGCTCGGCCTAGGTCAGTAGCATTCACTCCCGCTGGTGGCTCTCCGAGGCCTCCTTCTGGATCCACCTCAAGCTCAAAGGTAACAGCATTCTGGCGCCTCTTTCGCCTCTTCCTCTTTGCTCGCTCCTGTTGCTGCTGCTGCTGCTGTTGCTGGTCACCCTCCGAAGAGCCCGAAGAGCCCGAAGAGCCGGAGGTGCCTGAAGATGACGAGGATGATGACAAGGATTGATGTTGCTGTGCATGCGCCTTCCAGCCCTGCTTTGAGATATATGACCGAAGCCTCTTACTGGACACGCCCTTGAGCTGATCTGGGCGGTTTCCAATGACAAACTCAAAGTCGGCCGGGGCAGGGGCTGCAGTAGCGGCTGTCGACAT
This sequence comes from Mycogone perniciosa, assembly GCA_025331125.1. Taxonomy (NCBI): domain Eukaryota; kingdom Fungi; phylum Ascomycota; class Sordariomycetes; order Hypocreales; family Hypocreaceae; genus Mycogone; species Mycogone perniciosa. Next base: position 759 of record JAOALB010000265.1, read on the forward strand.
AGCGCTTCAGAGTCGGAGCACGAATGTCTCCTTGTACGGATGTAGTCAAACGCCTGGGGGCCAGCGACCTTGGATATGACTCTGAATGTGGGATTGAGTGAGTTGCTTGGTGTGTTGGGTGGCGAGGGGGAGATTCAGGAGGGCTGGGAGAAGACACCGAATCAGATTATCATGTTTGCTTTTTCTGACAGGATTTGTTGGCACGCACCAAAAGTCCAGAAACTGTATTATGCACAATGCATGTTCTCCGTGTGCAGTCTTTCAGCTCACGTCTCGCCTGTGTCGAAATTCCTCTTCTCTCCCTCAGCTGTCACACGTGTGAGACATTGCGATTGGCCCAAGCAGCAAGCCACTGATGCATCAGTCGGACTCGAGCGGAGTCGTATTACAACCAATGCGCTTCTCCAAGATGTAGGAAATGCAGGGGATCGTCCCTAGCCTGATCGGGAGCATGCATTGGCCCCTCTTAGTCCAGGACCACGCTGCCGGGGTGATGCTCAGAATCGGCCGATCTGCTATTACTCGTAGTATTATCATAGCAGCCAACAGTAAGGCGAACCTGCGATGCATACCTTACCCAGCTTGCCATCGAACCAACAGCGGACTCGAGTCTATAACTCCGGATATGTCTGTCAATTCGTGGAGAAACATGCCTCAGGGTTTAGCCAAAGTCAATTGTGCCAATGAGGAACTCCTTGCCGGATGAGGATAATGCATTCGACACTTTAGTCGATGAATAGCTGTGTAAGCTTTTCAAGGTTGCTCAAGGGAAGGATAGATGGGTAGATAAAGAGAGCATGCTGCTCCCATAATTGAATTGCCAGAGAGGTAGTCTACCATACCAATTCATATCTTAACGTAGACTGCTATCCATATCGGATCTTATATCACTGCCATGTCGCTCCAAGGAAAAGTTGCCCTCATCACCGGCGGTGCCAAGAACCTTGGTGCTGCGATTGCAAAGGAACTGGCTCCTCTCGGCGCAGGCCTTGCACTGCACTAAAACTCTGATAAGACAAAGGAAGATGCTTTTAAGCTAGGGAAGAAGCTCAAGGACTCCCACCCCAATATCAAGGCCAAGTTTTATCAGGGAAACCTCACTACTGAAGGGGCTGTGAACCAACTCTTTGACGCCGTCCTCAAGGATTTTGGTCAGGTTGATATAGTCATCAACACCATCGGCAAGGTCCTCAAGAAGCCAATCACAGAGATTACCGAGGCCGAGTATGATGAGATGTTTGCGTGAGTTGTTCACTGGAATACTCCTCCCATCCGGTTGGTATTAATAGTAGCATTGTCACGGCACTCTTGGGTGCCTTCACCGGATACTACACCTCATATGCGGGCTCCAAGGCTCCCGTTGAACATTTCACGCGAGGAGTTGCAAAGGAGCTTCAGCCCCGAGGCGTCAGCGTCAATGCTGTTGCACCTGGTCCAATGGATACCCGTAGGTGGAACCCTTCCCTAGCGAGTGACTTCACTCATGAACGAAGCTGATGTGTTTTGCGTAGCATTCTTCTATCCCCAAGAGTCACCCGAGGCCGTGGCTTATCATAAGAGCCAGGGGCTAGGAGGCAGGCTCACTGAAGTCCAAGACATTGCTCCTCTCATCAGGTTCCTTTGCACTGAGGGCAAGTGGATTACTGGCCAAACCATCTTTGCCAACGGCGGTTATACCACGCGATAAGGGACTGTTAGTAATTAGTTGTTGAATACAAGGATCTTACTGCAATATTCTCTGTCTTCAGACTGTTGCACATGTGTAGTTGTAGCGATGAAAGGTTGATATGCGGATGTGTGTTGAGCCCAGAGGGAAATCTCAGCTCTTTGCTTTAAAGAGGCGAAATCATCCTGGAAGATACTGGCCTCCTTCATTACGGCTTGTCCTATAGGGAGATTAGTCGAGATGTGATTTGGTTATAAATTTGGTTAATGAGGTTTATGAGAAGTAGAAGCAAGATCGCTTGTCTCCTTACGTGTCGTATCGGAACTTGGAGACAATGATGGAATTCTTTCCACATTGATTCATAACCGCACTCAACCGACTGCATAGCTTTCCAGCAATTTAGTCAATTCCGTATTAATTATTTTCGGAAGATTTACAATATTTAATTGATTGGTTTGATATGCTATTACTGCATTCTCCCAAGTTGTACAAGGCTCTGAACCTTGTCTGATGCGCCCCGCTATTGAGCGCTGAAGTGACATTAACTGCTCTACACCATCTTCAACATTTTCTCAACATCACGATTCCACCAACACCGCCTAATCTAGAGCACGCGCACACATCCCCGTCGCAATCATGGCACCTCTCGATCGGATAGACCACGACGGAATCGAGCGTACGAACAGCCTCTCCCTCCTCTCTCCAATCGCCCTTCAGTGCTAACCACCATGCGCGTCTCAGAGCAGCTCAAAGACGTCATCCAAGACTTCTACCAAATCATGGTCCAAGTCTCAACGTATGACTCCATGGGCCGCTCGAGCCGTGAAGTCCTCTCCAACGAAATGTAATGTACCTCCCTCTCTCCCTCCATCTGCTCTTTGCCCACCATATAGGTAGCTAACACGGACCTGCTCAGCAAAACCCTCTCCCAATCCCTCCAAAGCGTCCACGCCTTCGCCTCGCCCCCCCATCTCCTCCCCTCTGTGCCCCCCGAACTGCTCGAATACGTCGAAAACGGCCGCAACCCGGACATCTACACCCGCGAGTTCGTCGAGCTCGTCCGTAGAGGGAACCAGCTCATGCGCGGAAAGATGAACGCGTTCGCTTCGTTTCGCGACGTACTCGCTGAGCAGATCTCCTCTGCTATGCCGGAGCTGCGCGAGGATGTGGCGCGTGTGATGGAGGCCACAGGCGGGAGTGCTAGCCCTGATGGCACGGCGGCGAGGAGCAATAATGTGGCTATGAGGCCTGCTCCAGGCGCTGCTGGGCCTGGACAGGGACCGGGGCATTGAAACAGCTTGTGATGCTGGAAGGAACGATATGGGATTGGGATATTTTAAGAGCTGGCGCAAATGTGTCACGGTTAGTCCTCATGGGATAGACGCATGGAGTTTTGTAATACGGCGTTGAAAGGGAATGATACCCAGGTGCCAGCATCTTGGCTGGCAATATCAATGTTTCCACCAATAAATATTACGGAGCACTTCTATAAAGTCTACCACTGCACGACAGACATCGTTGACCAACGGATCGTAGGGAAGACGGGACATCATTCAGCTATGTACTTCCTCAACCATTCCTACAACGTACATATCTGTCCAGCCTAGCTTCTACTCCGTAGACGGTTCCTATCGCATTCACCCCCAAAACAACATCAACAAGATGATAGTCCCGTCTAAAAGGATTCGCCAGACCAAAGCAAAGTCCCCCCTCCCTTGCCTCCCAGCCGACCGCCGTCTCCCAGTATGTGCAAATCAATTGTGAAAAACATAAAAAGACCGACTTGCTCGTCTTTTCCGTGATTTTTTTTCTCTTTCTAGGTTCCCGAAACGCCATGGCAATGAGAATGCGCGTTAACAAAAACTTCCAAAACATGTCTATCCTGCTGTGCTGTGTCTGCCAACGCGGCGCTGCTGCAAGCCATATCTCATGCACATGTATACAAATGCCATGCCCACCAAGCCCAGAGCGACAATTTGTGGCGGCAGCAGAACAACTGCCGCCAGGAGCCACTTCCCATATCGCCGCATGGTCTCGACCAGTTCATCACGCATTTCTCGGCGCCGCTGGAAGTCGTCTTGCAGTTTGCTGCCGTTCGAGGCATTGCCCTGTCCGCCAGAGAAGGAATTCTTGGGGCCGGCACTAGCGTCGCCATCATCCCCATCATCATCCTCTGTCTCATCCTCTGTCTCATCCTCTTGGTCGGTTGGTCACGAGAAGGGGAACCCTGCTCCTGCACCTCCGAAGCCTCCTCGTTGTCGGCCGCCGGCGCCAGCACCCCCAAAGTTGAAACTGGCGCCTCCAGGGAAGCCTCCGGCACCGCCAGGAAAGCCGCCAGCACCTCCGGGGAATCCACCGGCACGGAAGCCACCACCGCCGCCGAAGCCGCCCTGGTTACCCATCATGCTGAACAGGATCTCAGGGTCAATTCCGCCCATACCACCACCCATGCCGCCGCCGCCGAACATGTCTGCAGGATCCATCAAGTCATCGCCATTATCATAGCGAGCCCTCTTCCTGAATGGTAGTTAGCAAAGTGGGATTCAAAGACTGCCATCTGTTATGCAAACTTACTGAGGATCACTCAATGTCTCATAAGCCTCCTGCATATCCTTGAACTTGGCTTCGGCTTCGGGATCACCGGGGTTTTTGTCTGGGTGAAGCTTGACGGCCATCTTGCGGTAGGCTCGCTTGATATCGTTGGCATCGGCATCCTTCTCCAAACCCATGATCTTGTAATAATCTTTCCTCAGGGTCTTCTTTAGCTCCAGTTCCGCCTTGCGGACCTCTCTGGGGATTGTGCGGTCTTCTGGGTCTAATTCTTGAATGGACTTCCACTCTCGAACCGAATCCTCCCACTTGCCTGACATCCCCAGGGCATTAGCCTTGGTTTTCCGCGCCTTGGTGTAGCTGGGATCGAGGTTGATGGCCCGATCAGAATCAGCAATGGCCTCGTCATATTGCTTGAGCTTAATCTTGCACTGAGCACGATTTTGTAGCAACTTTGCATTCATGCTCTTGTTGGTGGGGTCAATTTGTAAAGCGTCTGTGTATTTTTGGATTGCCTCAGGCAGTCGACCTGCCTTGAACTCCGTGTTGCCCTCCTCCTTCATGCGGTCGAGCTTCTGGACGATTCTCAACCACTTGATGGCATCCCGGAAGTCTGGATCACAGCTGCAGGCTATTCGGAAGTACTGGATAGCCTTTTCGTTTTCACCCTGGCCATAGAGAACCCGTCCTCGAAGAACCAGCGCCTCAGGATCCTGGTTGTTGCTTCGTAGAAGCGACATGGCGATGCTCTGTGCCTCGCCCAGTGAATTCTCTCGGCCCATTTTAAGGTGTGCCTCTCCTCGCATCAGCTGCCACTTGCGGGGCCTAGCAACGCCGGGTCCGAGTGCACGTTCAGCCTGGTCCAGGGCATGGAGCACCATGGACATGGCCGCAGTTCCTCGCTGGAGGGTCTCCTTGGCAGACCTGATGTGGTGTAGCATATCTTTAGCTGAGGCCGTGTCCTTGGCAGATGGTGGCGGGTTAATGCGGTTAAAGGTAATCAAGGCCTCCTCTGGTCGTCCTAAGCCGGTGTAAATACGCGCCAGGCGCAACAAGACCTTGGCGTTCTGGGGATCGAGGTCAGCAGCGCGGCTGCAATCATCCAGGGCAGCCTCATATTGGCCATTTGACATGTAGGCAGCAGCTCGGTTGCCCAAATAAGTCGCCGAGTTAGGGAACAAATCCACGGCTATGAAGGAGAGAACAATTCAGTAAACCGGCCATGGCTAGGGTGTGAAGATGTCAACGCATACCTTTGCTGTACTGCTCGACGGCCTTGGGGTAGTTCTTTTCCTTGAAAAACCTGTTCCCGGCGCCTTTGTAGGACTCAGCGTCCTCCAGAGGGGTAGGGATGGGACTGGACGGGTTAGATTTGTGCGGCGGTGGAGTCGGCGCCTCGTCCTGGTCGTGGCTCATGCCATTCGGAATGGGCACCGCGAAGTTTTTCTGGGCAGAGGGGTTTGCTTTGGGCGGCGGCGGCGGCGGAGATGCTGCGCCATTGACGGGCTCGCGGTCGACGTCCATGGAGTTGCGGCCGCTCGTGGCAGAGGCGGACAGCTGTGATAGCCTCTTTCGCTCCTCAGGGGGCAGATTCAAGGGATGGGTGTCCGGATCGTACTTGCTGCTGCGGCGCGAGGAAGAGCCCGCGTCGGTCGAGTGCCTGGAAAGTCGCGAGGACGACTTTGGCGCGGCGGTAGAAGATTTGATGTCTTTGTAGGACAGCGGCCGCGAAGGCTTCTTGGTAGCAGAGGCGGAGGGCTTTGTGGGCGGCGCGGGCTCGGCGTGAAGGTTAGGGTTCTGGTTCTGGGCAGCGTGAGCGTCCTCGCTCTCATCAACACTGGGACCAGCGGCGTTCTTCTTCGAGGAGGCCGGCTGTTTCTTGCTGCCGCTGAAGAGCTTCATTGGGGCTACTACACTCTGGAGGGTTAAGTTAAGTTGTTGAGAAACCTTAAGGGCTGTCCCGTAACAAGGTTATGCCGGATATTGGGAACTTCAGAGGGCCGCACGCAGTGTCTAGGCAATAAACGGGCCAGAGGGAGGGTCTGGCGCTGGCGCCGGTCGCTATAGTGGATGGTAGGGCAACTGGTCAGCGGCCGCCTGTGAACGAGGAAATGAGGAGAAAGTCGACGAGAACGAGGACGGGAACCAGGGCGATGACGATGTCGGAGCAGCAGGAGAGGCACCTAGTCCTGTAGCAGTGCTCGTATGTATGTATGATGTATGTACTCGACTCGCAGACCAGCCGGCGATTTATCAGCTGAACGAGCAAATAATAGACCTCGCCAGGCTCTCAGTGACGGGACGAAATTGTGACCTGGCAGGCTGGGGGGTCACGTCAGAAATTTTGTGAAAAAAACCGCCACGAGCCACAGGGACCACAGCACAGGGACCGCAGCAAGGGACCACCACAGTGACCACAGGTGACAGGAGGGACGAAGTACCGCTACCCGGGACGCGGGCCGCTGGACGCTGGGGCTCGAGGTGACGGGAACCAGTGCCGGACACGAATTGCTCCCCACAGGCAATAGTGGTGAAAGGGCCTCACAGGGCGTATGCGCCAGACAAACGGCTGGGATATGTGCAAGCCCCAGGCACTTTATTTACTTTTAGGCGCCCGTAGAGCCAATGGAACAGGGGATGTTGTTTCGTTGTTATTGTTTATGTATTTGTTTATGTACTCGTATACATACGAGTAGTATGCTAGATCTATCGCTGAGCCCACCGAGTGACGGGCCCTTTGGTAGGCTGGCTCTGCAGTGAATGGGGACAGGCCCAGCCCAATAACTTGTGCAGATGGCTGTAGAGGCGGCATACCAGTGGGTGCGAATGCCCTGCAGTACCTGGTTCGAAAAAGCATCCAGTGAATCACTTTATCGAGGAGTTGCATTTATGAGGACGTGATTCTAGAACCTTCAGTGGGGAATAATCCGTAATCGCAGCTATCGGTGCGCGCAGTGGGGAGCACTGAACCCTTTGGACGTCAACCTTGCAGGCCGCTAGCGGTGGTGATACGACCGAGAGAGACGGAGCTGTGTAACTGTACTCGTAACGCACGCAATTGAGGCAGATATGTGCCGCTATGGAGCACAACCGTTGCAAATCGGCGCATGCTGATGAAGAAGTATGATGAAGAACAACCCTCGACTGCTTAATTTCCCATGTAGAGTTATCCATGTTGCGCCGTTCACAAAAAGCACTTCTCCGCACCCTCTTGAGACATTCCCAGCCGCCAAGAAACGAAACCCCGGTGGCTTGACTCCCGGCCATTGGCCCAGCATCCGTAATCCTGGGACTGCAATCTGCCGCCCACCCACTTGTTTCGTCACTCTGCCTCGTTATCAAACGATGGCTTACGAGTCCAGCTTCCTGTGTTTGATAAATGATCATCACCAGCTGATCACTCACAAACGTTCCTTGATTGACCACTTCACAACGCCCGCCCCTGCTCATGGCATTACATTACATGCTCGGTACTCCGTAGTATGGTATTAGTGGTGAATCATGCATGCACATAGCTTCCAAGTCTCCTATCCCCGATAATCAGTCCCGGCCCTGTCGTAAAAATATCCATTGCATCACTCGTCTCGAAATCAGGAAACCATGATTGGTATACATACGCATGCATGCACACAAACCAATCATTGATCCTCAGCCCGTTCATGAGAGGCCCCCTCAGACCCGCTGTTGGACCCTATGATGGAGTTGACAAACTCTTGGTATTTGAACACCTCGCCACGTCTCGCGACTAGATGAGCATTCATGTTGCGATTGAACGCCCTGCGACCGGTGAATCCCTCAACAACCTTGTCGACTTCCGCAGCGCTCAGTGCTTGCTGTCCAGCTTCTGGCGGTGTGTTCAGCAGCGCATCCTTCAGCTCCGCCCAGTCGACTTGACCGCTATCGTCATCGTCAAAGGCCGAGAACGCGGATAGGAGCTCGGTGCTGGGCGATAGTATTGCCAGGGTCTCCGCCAACGAGTTCAGGAAGACAGCCAAAGTGATGGTTTGCGGCTTCGATGGGGGGAAGAATTGCCCTACGTCGGAGGGACCCGATGGAAGACCTGTAGACGGTTAGAACCTCCTGATATAGCACAAAACTGACTCGACTGCCAACGCACCAAGCTGATTAAGCATATCGGCCACGTCTTCTCGATTGACGACTCCATCGCAGTCTCGATCCAAGATTTGAAACACATCTCGTAATGTCCTTACTTGAGTGGGCTGGAGTTGCGATAGAGCATTGCCGCCTCCCAGAGACATTGATGGCCCGTTCCATGCAGCCGAAGAGGCTCGTGGCGATGCAGCCATGTCTGCCGCAGTCTCATGCCCTCTTGGTGACCAGCTTTCGTGTGTGCTAGTTGGTGTTGTTCCTCTCACAAATCTGGATGTTCCGCTGATTGCGCTAGTCTTTGTAGGCGAACCGTTCGGCGTTGTTTGTCGTAGAGGCGAGGGCGATGCGGGGGATTCAGCTCGTCGGAATGGGGAGTTGCGAACACTGGGAGGAGAGCCGTAGCTGAGAGGAGATGGCTTGAAGGCCGAAGAGATAGACTGGCGAGGACGGTGTTAGCAAAATGCCCGTCAGGCAGGGCAGGGTCGCTGATCGACTATACCATGGCGAAATCGGCAAGGGATCTGTCGCTGAAAGACAAGCAATCGGTTGGCCAAGAAACAACAGACAGCACTCTACGATCCAGTTCTGTTGACAGCGCCGAGCTGAGAGAAACGGAGGAATGTTGGGAAGTTTGTATCGGATATATTGACTCTGATCTCGGGACAGACGCGAGGAGAGTGACGCTTTACAGGCTGGGTAGGGACATTGGCCCCCAAAGTAAACAAATCCACAGCCATGACAACCGCAGCCTTGCATGAATGGAGAGGTTGTTCCGTGGCTGGTGGCTGTGGCACCGCCGCCTGACAGTGCGCAACAAGGCAACAAGGGGTCTCACTAGCCACAGACAGGCCAACGTGGCGTCGAGGGAGGCGATGGCGTTAGTGCCAAAAGGGGTCCGAGGCTGCTGTTGGCCTTGCGATAGGTCACTGCTGCGCTGCAACTGGAGCCAGCTCCAGCAGACGGGACACCAGCGCCCGTAGGCGCTACGAACTCCGACTTTCAGGGGCCTTGCGTGCCAGAAGGAGGGGATTGGCTGGGCCACCCACACCACAAATTCCCCTTTTGGGCGACAAGACGGCACCGGCTCACACCAGGCCATGCCAAACGCCCCTGCCTTGACTTTTTTCAGGAGAATCATTGTCGCAAACGCAACAGATCATGTCTCGGTGCCCCTCGCATTCGAGAATCCGTCCATTGGCCCCCTCATCTTTTGTCTGCTGCTGCTGGTGAGCGGCATTCGCGTGTTCCTGCGACGCTGCCGCCGCCGCATGTGGGGTGGATTCGGGCATCATCGCCTCGGCTGGACGACAGACAACCATACCATACCATACCATACCATACCTGTACGGAGTGAGGCAGATCGATCAGACCGCTCGCTCAAGCCAGAGAGCTTCGCCCGGGGGGCCTCTCCCTGCAGCGCTGTACGGCGACAGGCTCGGAGACTGTGAACGGGGAACCGAACAGGGTACGAAGCCAAGAGCTGGTCCACGGGCTTGACGCAGGTAGGAGGAGGTCTATAAATTGGTATTCTGAACTGGCGCTCGACAATGGCGACGGCACTCCCCTTTGCGTCTCGGCCAAACGGTATCAGCAACTCCTCCAATTGTTCCCTACCTCGCCGTCGAACCTCGCTGTCCTCGTTCCCTCCTTCACGTTCGTCGTCGCAAATGTCGCTCAATTCACGGCCGTCCAGGTCACCGCACCCGCCTGTGACTGAAACAGATCGCACATCGAACCCGAGCACCAAGTCGAAGACCCCATCCATTGCGCCTTCTTCGCAGCACTCGTCCCTATCAGCGCCTCGCCGAGTGGATGTCGACTCTCAGCCCCAAAAGAGGCTTCGATCTCAGTATCCCCGTGGATCAAGGGCCAATCATGTCGAGTACATCTTGGTGGCGTCGTTTGATATTGACCGTGGCCCGGTCATGGAGCATCAATATCCCGTCGCCATTACCGGAGACGAGAACATGCTGGCGGAGCTGATGCTTCCTGATCAAGCACATGCTCGCAACCAGGACTGGACGATATTTTTCCTGCACAAAGATACCACTCCAGAAGAGGAGGACCTGGAGCGTGAGGCCAAAGAGAGGAGGCGGCGGCGCAGGAAGAGACGAGAGGACTTGGCTGCTGGTATCATTACGGAAGATGAAGAGGAAGATGAACCCGAGGAAGATGATGATTTGGATGAAGACCTAGATGACGATGACGACGACGAATCGACAGATAGCGAACCCGAGGGCGGAGAAGGGCCCCCGCTCATCTACGTGCTAAATTTGGTAAACACCAAGCACGACAAGTCTGTGAAACGAGGAGCTGTCGTTAAGGCTATGGCTATCTGCACGCGACATCCCTTTCTGCACATATACAAGGTGGGTGGTTGCTCCTCCGGGCATCTGCATTTGAGCGCATGAACTAACGGGCTATTTTCGCATCCAGCCGCTTTTACTGCTTGCCTTGGAGGAATACTTCAAGTCGCCGGTGCCAGAGACTCTTTCCATGCTGTATGATTCTGTCAATGCCATGGATTTGTCTCTCATGCCCAAGTTGAGTCTTCTTGAGAGGAATTTGCTACTGGCTAGTGACAACAAGGATCTCTTCGTGGAGAAGTTTGAACACATGATCCAAATGCGCATGGCCGAAGATAGGGGCGGACTCATTCTGGACGACAGACGTCACAGTCCGCCACGCACTGGCGGCATATCCAGGGCCGGCACCAAAGCGCACGTCGAGGGTGGGCAGTCGACTTACTCTGTCGCTCGAGATACTCACGAATTTGAGAGCAAAGTCATGTATAAGGGCATTCCTATCCCCATCAAAGTGCCCACCGCTGTCATGCCAGAAACTGTGGGTGACTTTTCCCTCATCAAGCTGATACAGAACTTTTCGGAGGCCCATGCAAAGTCGCCGCAGCCCTTTGTGTTACACCCTCATCTGACAACCAACGGGGCCAACACACATCCAATCATTGTGCTGGTAAACGGCTTGTTGACACAGAAAAGGATCATCTTTCTGGGACACAACATGCCTTCAGGGGAGGTGGCTGAAGCAGTCCTTGCCGCATGCGCCCTTGCATCCGGCGGTATGCTTCGGGGGTTTACAAGGCATGCCTTTCCCTATACTGACTTAACCAAGATTGATGATCTGCTTAATGTTCCCGGATTCATTGCTGGTGTCACCAACCCTACATTTGAGCATCACCCTGAATGGTGGGACGTGCTGTGCGACTTGCCCAGTGGGCGCATCAAGATCAGCAGCAAAATCGAAATGGCCCCGGTCACCGAGGGATTGATTTATTTCCAGCAGCAGCACCCTAACCTTGCCAACATTGCTAGTGGGGTCTCCAACAGCACCCAAGATCTGACTGGTGATACGGCCTTTATGGCGGACATTATGAAGAGCATTGCTGTAAGGCATGGGGAGCGGGTGATTCGCGCAAAGTGGCGTGGTTGGGTCACCAAGTTTACGAGAATTGCTGCCCAGTTTGAGGAGAGCGTGTACGGCGCGAGTGCTCTGTATATTGGCGGCGAGGACCAAGACTTGGCGTTGCCAGGGGCTAATGGTCATGGATATGTGTGGGCGGACGATACGGCGAAGTACAAGGAGCTTGCTGGTAATGTGACGAGGATCGAAGGCTGGCGTAATACTCGTAGTTACTACAGCTTCATCCAGGTATGCACAACTTCGGCATCATAGTCGTTGATCAAAGCTGACCCACACTCTCAGGACCTTGCACAGGTATATACCGTCCGTCCACTCAAAGGGCTCGACTTGGCTCATATGCATGATCGACTACGCATGCAGCGTCTGTCTCCAGCGCAGAGCAAGGACATTTACCTCACACTGTCGAAGCATATTTATTCATACGATGAAATTTGCCTACTGCTTGACGTGGCGCCGGAGTCGCACGCAGGGCTCTTTTATGTTGCGCTTGGTCTCTTCCACAAGGACCGCGAGGTCAGAGTCAAGACGGCTGACTTGCTGGAGCGAATTACCGAACACGAAGCCGGGCAACATTGGTGGAAGAGCCTAAGCAACTTTGAGAAGCTCGCATTCAAACGGATTCGCCGTGAGACTGAGGCGGAGATGCGATCCAAACTGGAGAAGGAGGGGCTCAGCACTGTCGTGGAGAAGAGGATCAGCTAAAATATTCTTACACAAAGCAGCGAGAGGAAGGGCAAATCCCGGGGCATGTCAATGGCGCTCTTCGGACGGGGGCCTGAGTACACAGGTTACGTTGACGGAAAGGGCTCTTATGCACAACTTACTTATTATTACCACCATGCTTGGGCGGCGTTGTTTGCAGATAGAGTTATATCGGTTGGGTGGAGATGGTGCAAACGTCATGGGCTATATCTATGGATTTGATATGATGGAAATCATTTTGTGATCATTGGACTGGGAGGATGGCACCTTTTTCTCATTTCTCCGACATTTATTCTTCAATCTCTTTTGGATTCTTGGACGATGAGACAAGGGAAGTGGTGCTGGGAGGTATTCTGTGGCGTGATGGAGCAACTCATTTTTCTTCTCCCCCTTTATCGTGTACCTATGGACTGTGTGTATATACTCCGTACAAGAAGATATGAGAACCCGACCCGGTCGGCAATGTGAGCTGTGAGGCCCCATTTACTATTATGTGGTGCACTATAAAAGCAGCTAGAGATGCATTCGTTTATACTTGTATTCCTTTCTTCCTCCCATTTCCATTCTCACCTCCCTCGTCCTCATTTGATGATACCTTGAACCGCAGTTTGACGCTTGCCAGCAAATTCCGACATGAGACTAGTAATGCCTATTTGTAACACATCTAGCATGATTGGCATCTCGTCATTGAGTCTGTTCGTCTCTAGCCAGTCCCTGCACATCCATGATCCTCATACTTCTCGTCAGAAGACTTCTTCTTCCACTTATGCGTGTATCCGCCAGCTCCCTTCTGCACATTGAGATTATTGAAGCACCACGCATTCGTCCAGATGGGCGTCCGGAAGAACGCACGCCACTCCCAACCGTCGTGGTCCTCTGGTTTGTCATAGTACTCAAACTCCCACGCAGTCAGGCCGCCGCCGATACAGCTTCTGGCCTTGGGCATTAGAGTCTCCTGGCCGAAATCCCAGCCGGCCCAGCCATGGCCATAGATGGTGTATGACGAGAAGATGAGCTTGTACCACCCTTGGCACGAACCGTCGGTGCGAGTGAAAAGCTGACGATCCTTCTTCGGGTTAATCTCATATGTGTAGCTGCCGCGTACCCATTTACCGCCGAATTTCCAGTTCATTGGGTTCTCTGGGTCGTTGCCATCGCACGAGTTGATGATGCGGTCCATTGACTCCTTGCAGATCTTGGGGTCGAACGAGGACGCGTCGTTGCTCAGCTGGATCACAAACTGCACCTCCTCGGGTGTCTTCTCGTGATACGTCTTCTCCCACTTCCAGTTGACCGTGTCGGAGGGAGGCTTGACGTTGTCACAGAAGTCCTTGTAGTTGATGTCGAGGCGCTCCCAGCTGACGAAGGCTTTGCGGCCCTCCTTCTTCCTCCAGCAGACGAACTCGTCCTGCTCGATCTGGCACACGTCGCCACCCTTGCCGTTCTGAACGGCCTTGACGTAGGCGAGGTTCTGCAAGGCAAATGCGGCAATCGTCTCGTGGCCCCTTTCATTAGGGTGGAACTTCATGCCAAAGGTATCTGGCAGACCCAGCCCCAAGGTTGGATCGAAGCCGTCGTCGCCCGGGCAGTTGGGCGGCGAAGGGGCGCGAGGATCAAGCTTATGCAAAGCTACAGCGCGCGGGTCTGGCGACTTGTACAGGAGCGACTCGTACAAGTTGATGTGATCTATGGATTCCTTGATGTGGTGCTCCCAGTCCGGATCATTCTGGTTCTCCTCGTCACCGAGCTCACGCCGTTTAAGGCCATCGTGTTCGAACGGTCGGACCCATGTGTTGCCCTTGAAGAACTGCATTTCAGGCTGCTTTGGGTCAGGGTAATTGCCATTGCTGCTCGGCGAGCACATCTGCCCGTCAACCTCGGCAGGCCAGGAACTCCAGTCGGAGAACTCAATGTCGTATTTCTTGTTTTTGTCCTTTTGAAACTCCCTAACGACGTCATGGATAGCGTCGTTGATATTACCGACAAGTTTGTTGAACTTCTTGCGACGGTCCACAGTCAGGCGTAGTCCTTGGCTTGTCCAGTACTTCCAGGACCAGAACTCGGGGAGTGCCCAGTTCTGCTTCTCTGGGTTGGCACAGTCCTCATTTTCAGTATTGAAGAAAGGCGCATAGCCGTTGTAGATGACGATGCCATCCTTCCTCATCTTGGGCTTGAGCGCATTGAGAATTTCCCGGATATTGTCCTTGAGAATGTTGTCAATGTTCTCTTGCGCCTTGTTGATGAGCTCTGTACACGCGCCCTCACCACTATAGGGAAGCATCACGCACTTGCGGATCATGGCGGCCTCAACAAAGTGTTAGCAGATTGTCTTTCAGCCCTGACTCCTTTTCAAAGGGGTAGCTTACCAGACACAGATCGTTGCCACCCGCCGTCATCATGACAACGTCGAGGTCGCCTTCCAGTTTCTTCGCCTGCTGGTAGATACCTTCAGAGCGGTCGCCGCTGCACGCAGGATACTGAAAGGACTTCTTGCTGGCGCCGATGGCGCGGTCGACCATGTGCGGCCAGGTGTAGGTGTATCGCGAGCACAGCCAGTCCGGCGAGTCGGTGGGAGGAAAACCCATTCTCTTACCGGAGCCGATACCTGCGGTGAAACTGTCACCAATGGCCGCCCATCTCTGGACAAAGTCGAGCCTCACGGTGTCGTCCTCACGTTTCGCCAGCAGAGGCGAAACGGCCACAGGTGTGATATCATTGTCTGTCTCATTGATGAAGCCGGTACTGCGGATCGCATATGGAGCAGACAGTGCCGGCCACAAAGTGGCAGCAAGAAGCCAGACCGCTGATGGCATGGCCGTAATGCCTATGAGGTCGTATCTTGTCTTCAAAGAGGCTTCGTCTCGGCCTAGTGAACCACTCTCATAACCCACAACGCCTTATGAAGGGGACGAAAGAAGAAAGACAAGAGAAAAGAAGATCAGAGATCCGTCAGCACGGCCTATTCAGCCGCCGGGGGCTCGGGATATTCGCTCGTTGACAAAAGATCTCTCTTTCCCCCCTGGATGCGCCTTTAGATTGCAATACCATGTTGTGAATTCGCCCGAAGGGCCCCGTGCTAGATCTCACGTTACAGTGAGAAGTTCTTCGGCGTCCTAATCAGGTAATAGCCGAATATATCGTTCATGCAGATCGTGATGTCTTAAATGCATGCCAAGATCTAATAAATAGTACCATACGGAGTACGAAGCAAGTAGTGTAGTGACTCATCCTTAATAATCAGCAATATCTATGCTTGTCCCCGAACAGTGCGAAGGATTCGACCCACAATGAGAACTACCCGAGAGTGGGGCCGAGACAACGGAGCCTTGTCTTGGCGGAGGATTTAGTTGTGGACTCGGAGACCGGCCCAGGGTGGGTGGGCTATGGGGGCTATGGGGGTCACGGAACTGAAAGATTAAAGTATCGGTACGGAGTGCGAGTGACCACCATGTCGAATAGTACCCTTGTCAGAATATCATGAATGGAAGGGGAAAAAAATCTCATACAGACAGGCTGCTAAAGGGTGGGCCTAGGCCAACCGAAGCCACGGTATATTCGGTGGTTTCCAATTTTGGAACCTCTTGACGTAGTACCACGGGTATGTGATGAAGTGGACTTGAGTGAGTCTGGTTTCTCAGTATCCTTCTACTCCCTTCTTCCTCTCATCGTGGCCGCTCTTTCATATCAGCGTCAACGGGGACTCAAGGCTCTTTCTTTGTGCGAATCTGAGCACGCTGTTGCAAACATGCTGGCAACGACAGTATTTGTCGCCCTCCAACTTGGCACTTGCTTCGTCCAGGCACGGGCGTTCAACAATAAAGATGGAGGTATCCCGGCTCGCGCCTTTTTGCCGTCCCCGTCACCCGATTTCATTGCGATTGCGGCTGCAGAGGAGCCTGACTACACATGCTCCAAGACAAAACCGTGCAAGCTCGGCTGTTGTGGTGCTCTGTTCGTGTGGCCCTTTCTACCTATCTGTATAGCTTCTGAATTCTCTCTAACGTTTATGTATCCAGCGATGACAAGGGAAACGGCGTGTGTGGCGCCGGGCCCGACTTCTGCGGCCCTGGAAAATGCACCTCGCAGTGTGGATGGAAGAGCGAGTGCGATCCTGGCTGGGGCAAAGAATGGTCTGAAGCGACGACATGCCCACTGAGCGTCTGCTGCAGCCCGTTTGGCTTCTGCGGCACGACTGATGATTTCTGTCAGGGCAAGAAGATTGCAAGTCCTGAGTGTCCTATCGGCCAACGTACCTCGGACAAGCGGACTGTAGGCTACTACGAGGGCTGGAACATGCAACGTCCCTGTGGCACGATGACTCCCGAGCAGATCCCACTGGGCTACTACACGCATCTTAACTTTGCTTTTGCGCTCATCCACCCAAAGACGTTCCACGTAGCGCCCATGGACAGCGAGACGGCCAAGCATTACAGCGCCGTCACAAATCTGAAGGCCGCCCAGCCCGGGCTGCAGGTGTGGATCGCCATTGGCGGGTGGGCTATGAACGACCCAGGCCCGTACCGGACAGCTTTCTCGGATATGGCGAAGTCAGATGCTACGCAGGATGCCTTCTTCGAGTCGCTCATCACCTTCATGTTTCAGTACGAATTTGACGGTGTCGACATTGACTGGGAGGTGAGTTGCCTCTAGTTCGGAGTGTGTGCGTGCTTAGCTAACTTTCTACCATTAGTATCCGGTGGCTGATGACCGCGGCGGCATCCAAGAGGACTTTGACAACTATGCTCGGATGCTACGGCGCCTGCGTGCGCGGCTTAACCGCTCCGGCAAGAAGTTTGGCATTAGTATTGCTATTGTAAGTGTTCGATGCGTTGAAGCCGTCGTAATCGGTAGACTCTTTTGCTGATCGAGTGCGTGTAGCCTGCTAGTTACTGGTACCTGCGAGGTTTCAACCTCAAGGAGCTAGAACCGTCTCTGGACTGGTTCAACATTATGACTTACGATATTCGTACGCATGACCTTCTTCATCCCTTCAGCTACACGGTTGGGAAATAGACTGACCTTTCCGTTCAGACGGCACGTGGGACAGCACTGTCCGAGCCATCGGCTCCTTCGCCTATGCACACACAAACCTGACCGAGATCAACAATGGTCTCGAGCTTCTCTGGCGCAATAACGTCAATCCAGAACGCGTGAACCTCGGGCTCGGCTTCTATGGTAGAAGTAAGCCAATCATCTCCCTTCTTTGAATACGTAAAACTCTCTAGCTCCAAGGTTCTGACAAAAATTATAGGTTTCACCATGGCTGACCCTAACTGCATGGCCCCCGGCTGCCCGTTCAAGAACTCAACAGGTGCGGGTGCGGGCCGCTGCACCGGCACGCCAGGTGTACTATCAGCAGCTGAGATCAATGAGATCATCAAGAAGGGTGCAAAACAGACGTTCTACGAGAAGGAAGCCGTACAAATCGTCACATGGGACCGTGACCAGTGGGTCAGCTGGGACGATACCAAGACACTTAAGATGAAGCAGGATTTCGCCAACCGGCGCTGCCTTGGAGGGTAAGTATTAAGCGTTAAGAGACTGTGAAATAAAGCGGCTAACAATCGTATTTGCACAGAACCATGGTGTGGGCAATTGATCTAGACGACGGGACGCTGATCAACGAGCTTGGTTCCAACCTAAACCGACCTAAGGCGTCTGTGTATAACTCGACGAGCTACGTGTGTAATCTTGGGACAGGGCCTTTGGGGCAGAAATGAATCAGCAATTAGGATAGAACATAGCAGTAAATGATTGGTTTTAAGCTCTCCATCATCGCTTAAGGATCTTTCGACCCGATGTGTTCAAGTGCCTCGAAAGCGAGGGCTTAGACTCAGACTTGCTCGAGTTGTGGTGAGACAGATCTGTCTACTTTCCCATACTGTTCAATGTCATTCCCAGTATCTCATCGCGGACATACAATAAAATATACGTATAACAAAATTTCATGGGATATAGCATCTCACCAATGCCCATGGGCCCGCGTTTTGAGCGCAACGAAACCTTTTATTCTGCGTATTACTCTAAAAGAAAAAGTTCTACTCCTTGCACTTATCCTTCTTAAAATTCTTAAGAAATTTATCATGCCACTTGCTCTTCTTGTCTGTGAGCAGAACTGGTAGGCCCTCAGGAAAGTTATAATCCTCATACATGCCACGAATGCCCTCGACGTCGCGCTCCGAAGGTTTGAAATTGGGTTCGATTTTCTGGTTGTCCCGGCGCATAAGGACATTCTGACGTCTGTCATTTGCGCCTAAGGGCTGGCCAGCAGCGGGTGGTGCGGCGGTGCCTATGCCTCCCGCCCCGGAGGGATAGATCATGATGGACTTCCAGTCGACGCTCACGTAGCCAACGTTGCGGCCGGTGACCTCGAAGTGCATTTCTTCGCGGTAGGGGAGCCATTCGGCGGCAGAGAAATTATGAGTTGCGGCGAAGCGGCGACTCATGCAGAGGTTAGGAACGTCATTGGGGTGAGTGTGAGAGACGCGGGCATAGACCTCGGCATAGTCCTTGAGAGCCTTGCAGTTGAAGGTTTCGAAGCTGAAGGGGGAGGCTGTCAGTGAGCCGTAGCCGGCGTTCGGGGCCCAGAAGTGGGGATTTTGGTGCTCGTGAGCTAGGCCCCAAGCATGTCCGATTTCGTGCGCAATGTTGGACGTGATGTCGAGCATGCCGATGTCTAGCCTGTCCGACAGGGTCATGCTTGGACCCTTGTATTCGGGATCCGCTTCGTCGAGGGACTGATAACCGAGGGTGGTGGCAAGCTTGCCCTCGTTGTTGAATGAGATGACTAGCATTTTTGAGCGCTGTTTGTTGTTGACGCAGTCGCTTCCTGGTTTAGCCACCTCCCGGTATTTATAGACATCCCCGTGAAGCTTTGCATCCTCCCACATTCTCGTGGCCGAATCAATGTAGTTCATGAGCCTGTCTTTCGACTCTTGCGTCGAGTAGCAATAGCTAATGGTCTTGTCTGGCCAGAGCTTCGACTTGCCTGGGCCTTCCTGTGGGAGCATTCCGACATAGCGCTTGGTGAGAGCCTCTTGAGTCGCATTGTCCCTCACAGCGTAGCCCGCGGCATCGACAGCGAAATGTTCGACTGGGTGCGGCGCTTGCAGCTTGACGGAGTGTTCCCAGAGCTGGTTACCAGCATGGGCGCCTGGTACAGCGCCGGCAGCGAGCAGTGTGAGCACAAGAGAGTGGTCAAGGCGAGTCATAGTTGAGATTGACTGAGGTTGAGGTGTGTTTCTTGTGAAGTCGAAGGCAGTCTCCAATGTACTCCCAAAAGGTGCCCTCAATGGAGCATAAGATTTCCTCTGACTGAGAAGGAAGGGATAGACAAAGGTAGACTAGACTGCTCAAGCTTCGAGGTGTCTCTCGGGGACGGGTGGCTGACGACGGAGGACGAGGGATCTACATAGGACCTCGTCCTCTTTCAACAGTCCGAAAGACCGAAGCTCATTTTAGGACATCAACAAGGGTCTTGTATGGTCAGTGATAGAGCAAGTTGTCATCTGAGACCGGGGGTTGGGCAAACGGGAAAGCTCCGATGCAAAAGCGTAAGCACGATTGCGATTTCTAAGCGCCTGCATGACTTGAGCGGGACCAAAAGGTCCGTATGTACAGATACATCCCTCAAGGTGCCAAGCTATATGCAGGTACAAATAGGAATGCCCACTTCGGAAGATACTTTGTCTGTTCTAGCTCTTCTTGGCGACTATCTTTTTAGATAATAGGGCCGCAACCACGTGTAACATCGGCATCGGGGGGCGCCAGAAAGTGGTTAGTCGGGGTATCGCTTAGGATTAGGCCGAGACATTCGGGATTTAACGAAGATGTTTCCTCGATATCCACCTGCTGACCTGTAAACATGGGTGGTACAGAGTGGTTTCTCATCTCTATCACATGGTCGTGGAGGGTCTCAATGTTACCTAACCTAGCGCATGTAGTCACACAGTGCGAATATCTATAAGGTAACGTCAAGCTAGACTTCAAGTGGGGCCGAAAGCGGGACTGTCCCGGGACCGCCCGAGAGGCCGAATGCCGCTAACGGTATCGAGCTGTGCACGAATCGGAATTAAAGCTTAGCAACTTGACATACTACTCATTGTGACGTGACAAAGCCAAGGATTCTCATCCTGGTCATTTATATTGGGAAATCGCCGAAACTAGCGCCCAGCGGAGTGTCTCATTCGGACCTCCAACATGCCTGCATGTTCTTTACCGCTACTGAGGCATTGCTCTGGACGGAACTTCCTAGGTTGATGTGGTTTGACGAGAGCGAGGTTGTTCAATAGAGGGGACCTTGAGGCATCCCCAACCTGTTGCTCTCTCCCGGCCATTCTCTATCCCTCAACTTTCGAGTTCCGTTCAGTAGTGGGTTGCTTCTTCTTCCCTTCCTTTTAAGAAGTACTACTGACCAAGGCATTATCACAGCTTTCGCCGGCTAGCTTCACCTATCTTAGGTAGCCAGCAGCATCAGCCATGACGCGCCGCCTCCTCTGTAACCTTGCGCTTGTCTTGGCCGGCGCTGGCCGTATTGTTCTCGCGCAAGGCACAACACCACCCGGTCCCACGCATCCAGGAGTTCCCTCTAACTGCAACCGCTGGCACGTCGTTAAGAGCGGTGACTCTTGCGCGACTCTTGAGAGCCAGTATGCAATCACTCACGATAAGTTCCTCGCCTGGAACCCTGCCGTCTCCAAGGACTGCATCACAAACTTCTGGCCTGACTATGCCTACTGTGTTGGCGTAGGCGCAGCAGTGCCCACCACCACTTCCCGCTCAACGACGACGACATCGTCGACTGTGACACGCATCACTAGCCCACCAGGCCCGACTTTCACAGGTACACCAGATAATTGCAACTCATGGCACCTTGTGAAGACGGGCGAGGACTGCGGTACCGTCGCCACACTTCACAGCATCACCATCGCCCAGTTCCTACAATACAATCCTGCCATTTCGAAGGATTGTGTCAGTAACTTCTGGCCCGACTACGCCTACTGTGTTGGTCTCGGCCCCCCAATCACAAAAACCACAAGTAGCGGCTCTATCACTACCCAGTCGTCGTCTTCGTCGTCATTATCCTCCTCCTCCTCGTTTAACTCAACCTACTCGATCCGCCACCCCGTCACCAGTTGGACCATCACCACTCCCACAATTGACAATAGCACCTGGCCGCCAACAAAGACACAGACAGGCCAACCTAGCTACTGTAACAACTGGCACCTTGTTGCTGAGCACCAGAACTGCCGTAGCATCTGGGAGAAGTATAATACATGGATGACTCTGGATGATTTGTAAGTTCTTTCTCTTCTGTTGATCCTAAAAGGAGAGCAAGTGGGACTTGGCTAACGGTGCCATAGTTTCGCATGGAACCCTGCCGTTGGCTCCGACTGCTCTGGACTGTATGTCAATTACTACGTCTGCGTCGGCATCCAGCCCCAGACCGCACTCACCATTGTGATTCCTACCGCCACAAACTTCACGCTGCCGCCCTACGTCTCGTGGACACCCGAACCTCTACCACCAGTCGATACCAGCTTCACGCCCACACCCTCCCACGGCCCGATGCCAACCAACTGTGTAAACTTCTACAAGGCGAGGCCGGTAGGTCGATCTATTGCGTGCCATGCTAGTCCGAATATGCCAAGCTAACTCAGGGTCAAAATAGGACGACAACTGCGACAGTATTCTGGGTGAGCATGGCGAAATCACCCGTGAGCAGTTCTTCAGCTGGAACCCCATCCTCAGTGGTAATTGTAATGGTCTCTGGGCGGACAACTACTACTGTGTCGGCGCCTACTCTGGTGGCAACCTTCCACAGCCACCAACCGTTAAGACGAAGCCTTCGCCTGTGCCATCTGACTCGGCCCCAAACTGCGTGGCTTGGTATATGACTACTGATGGCGATACATGCGCCGATATTGCTATCATGTTTGGTGCCTTTACCGAAGGGAACTTCAAGACATGGAATCCTTCCGTCAAGGGTGACTGCTCCGGTATTCAGGTGAGTTCTAATCTGGCTTCCGTGTCCTAGACCTCTAAGATGACCCCAGAGCTAACCAAGGTTTCTACTACGTAGATCAGCTACTGGTACTGCGTGGCCATCCCCGGCACACCCACAACGAGGACGGCAGCACTGGTCCCGTTAACAGTATCCCCAAATACGGATACTTCGAGCCGCCCGAAAGCAACTGGGTCTGTCACGTCGTCCTCAAAGCAGTAATTGGCTGTCTATTGGAGGTAAATTAGCAGCCGGCTACCATGATTAAAAGGAGATTGCGGATGCTCGGAGCGTTTGCACTTTATTTAGAACATACGATAGCGCGCTCTCACTAGGGTAATATGGTGAGAGTGTGAGAGTAATGAGCAAGTAACAACATGAAATCAGGGTCTGGCAGTGATAGATGATCCATAGTCGGCCAATCCAAAGCTTCAGAATATGACGCAAACTGTTAAAAATACATACAACATGAAACTCAGCCCCTGTGCCCTTGACTTTGTATGTACCTAGCGTACATCTTCTTACTGGAAGCGTTCCACAGGGCTTCTGGCAACGTTTCTGGCGAACCAGCCGAATACATTCGCCCGTATCGGCACACTAGACCTGGGCCACATAACCGTCTGAGTCCGAGGGATCGTTGGTATAGAATAACCCTTGAGGGTCTTTGCCCGCTTCAGCATGCCAGATTTACATCTCGCGAGAAGCTGACTTCCGGACCAAATGCGTTGGGTCAATTGTGCAGGCTGTAAGTGTTGAGTCGTGTGACTAGGCCATATTTCTTGTGAGAATGTATTAGAATCCATAACCCGCTGTGTGGCCTGAACCTCCCTCGCTGGAACAAAACTAAGGAGTTCCTTTGCGTATGCAGCTGCTGTAGCAGAAGCATACCGCTGCCACCGATCGTTCTTATGCGAATCAGCGTAATCTGAAATTCCCCTAATCACAAGGCAGGGAAACTTATTCATCGCACCGGCAGCTTCCATCTCTAAACATATACAATCCTCTCCAGCATTTTGTGCTATCTCGTCTCGAGCACTGGCATCCTTGACCAAAGTGTCTCCTGAAGCGATAATGCCATAGTGGATTTCAGGGTCAGTTGTGTCTCGCTCAGAACGCTCGACCACCTGTGACAAGTCGCAGTTATCGCAAGTATGCCCTCCAGTGTGGTCGTAGGTGGACACGAATAGTCGATCATTCTCATGACCCTGATGGGCAAAGGTCAGTGCTTTGTTCTTAGACTTCAGCATCTGAGGATTGGCTGTCCACATGGCTTGGAGTAAACCTGGGATTTTGGATGGGGTTATCTCGTGCTCGGATTGCAAGTTCGACAGTGCATTGAGTAAGACTTGGGGAGGTGCTTTGAGAGAACCATTTAGCTCCCATGTCTGGTTCAATTTGGCCCTTCCAAAATAATACTGGATTACACCTCCTGTTGTTCCGTCGGGCCGGCTGACGACAACATCACCTAACCGGATATCACGGCTTTGATCAGGACGGGTGATAGCAGCTCCAATCCCCACGAGCAGGCCAATTTCGATATGAGGTAAGGAAGAAAGCAGGTTCGAGACCGTTATTGCAGCGGAAACCTTTCCATATATTCCAGCAGGGAGTGACACTATCACGATGTTGTGCTGTCCCATCCGACCCCAAATATACGAATTTGTGTCAGATCGATGTTGAGCAAAACCGTTGGGTCTGTCATGGCGTTCATCCAGCAAAGCTGTTGCGGCTGCACGCTCTATAGGGAGAGCAGCAATCCATCCGACGGTATAATGATCCGGACTGTCCAGTATTATCGTCACAATTGACACCTATGAGAAGCCATCTCCGTTAAAATGCACCGCCATTGTCATTCAAATAATACGCCCTCAAAAAGAGGGGTAACAGCTACATATTCCATAAATGCTTGACATGGAGGAGGTGTGGTGCTGGGTTTAATCGTATATGCAGCATGTCTTGTCATGGGTTCGACGTCCAATGATGATCCCAAAGAGGGCTCGGAAGCCCACACCTGGAGTTCGACACTTGCCAAAGAGTTTCGGCATAGCTGGCTTTAGCAACGAGGTGTGGATAGTATGCTGACATCCGGGCCACAATTGCATCTAGTGGAGCATTCAGATCCACCTTTTCATCAGCTCTCGATCAGTATATCTCAGCCGATCGAAGCGTATTCTCACTTACATACCCAAGAATACAAAGGCAGATACCGATGATGCGAACTAATGTTTAATCCGTGCTCAAGATGTCTCAGATCCCTTAGACTTTCTTTTCTGGAGCAACGGCACTGTGTACAACACCAGTCAGAAACAGAAAAAGAGGGAAGAGAAAAATGGAACATGCCTCCAAAAACCGCCACAGATGAGGCAGAAAAAATGACTAGAATAATATAGGCTTAATAATTGTACTATTGAGTTATTTATACTATTTTTTCTATTTTATATTTATTATTCCACTTGCTTGAAGTGCTTTTCTCAAGGATCCGTACGCTGCATATCGCGTTTTTGTCCCCTAGTTGAGTGTTGATTGCCTTTCTCGTGGATGCCGGTAACGTTTCATTGCCGGGATTCTATTTATGGAACACTATCAAATTTCCTTCGTACTCTTTACAGTCTTGTGGACTTCAGGGTCCCATCTGTTTGCTCTGGGTCATTGCATGACGCCAACTGGGGCTATGCAGTAAGCAAGCGGTCCTACAATGGACATCCATTCGAGTGTACTTCGTAACTTTGACTTTATTTCCGATGGAGTTGAC
The DNA here is from genome assembly GCA_025331125.1 of Mycogone perniciosa. Classification (NCBI taxonomy): domain Eukaryota; kingdom Fungi; phylum Ascomycota; class Sordariomycetes; order Hypocreales; family Hypocreaceae; genus Mycogone; species Mycogone perniciosa. The sequence continues at coordinate 25,983 of JAOALB010000265.1, forward strand.
AGATGTCCTATCCCTGTTTTGTGAGTGGAGGCTTCAGTACGGAGTAGTACTCCGTAGATCCCAGAAATAGTAGAGATTGGCCGAGGTGTGACATCATCAAGGGTCGATCGCCTGAGACATGACGGGCGCGGCGAAGCTTATTGCGTGAAGGGCCATGATGCCGCAAACAACAGTATACGAGTATCCGGCAGAAACATGAAGATGCTTGCCTGAATGCACCGCAAAAATAACTCAGTGACAGATAATATGCAGGAATCCACCAGCTCAAAGTACCGGTATCTACGGAAGATGCACCGTCCTTGCAGACACGAAGTCTTCAGCTCCACCCTCTTGCAAGCAAGGGCTAAACGGAGTCAAGGCAGATCGCTATCGGAGAAATTAGCAACGGTAAAAGTGGCTACCAAAGCCTCTCCCTCGTATTGGCAGGGATAGACACATGGCTATGATGTTGAGCCGCCATGGCAGCAGTGCCTAGTTGCCAACTCTCAGATCGACATGTCATATCATGTCAGGGCCTTTTGTTTTCCGTGTTTGTTACATCAACTGTGGGCTGTCTTGAGCAGTAGTGCCGAACTTTACATTACGGGAAAGCTCGCCTCCTGTTGGCGGGAGAATCGGAGTGCAACCAGCTTGCCGTCGGTCCCCAAGGGCAGAATTTAGAAGGCACATTATTACGTCGATTGTGAGGAGGGAGAGTACATATAAGAGGCTGGTTCTGCAGGGAGAGGCTGGGAACTTCGGCTCACACAACCACCATTGAACAAAACAACTCCAGTGCAATACTACCTATTAACTCAGCCACCGATTCTCATTCCACTCTCGATCAAAGGCATCTGGGATCCATCAGTTGCATTCCACAATGAAGTTCGTCACCGTCATTGTTGCTGCCGTTTCTTCGGCGATTGCAGTGTCTGGAGGCCCAATTCAAAAGCGCGAAATCGGAGGTGTAAGAATCGCTTATGAACATCTCTTTATATGCTCTGCAATGACTAACCCTCTCCCAGGTCCTCCTTTGCACAGGTCCCGACGCAACAGGCCACTGCGAGCACCACGTCTACGAGCTCAACAAATGCCACCAACTCACGAAACCCTTCTACGAGAACATAAACACCTTCGCACCTGATGGCGAAGATTTCGAGTGCTTCCCTCGTGTGGGCAACTGCAGCGACATCTGCAGGAGTCCCACAGGTTGCACGTTTGGAGCTGTCGACTTCAACTACGAGCACAAGTTCAACTTGAGCGCCATTGGATGGGATACGCTTTTCGGTCATTTCGACTGCTTTTTGAAGAGGGAAAACGACAAAGCTTATTAATTTTTGGGGGTGTTGAGATTATCGATGATATTTTCTTAAATTTTCATTTTTGAAGGGCGCGGCTCGGAGATGCAAGGGGGATCCGATATGGAGATCGGCTCCTATATCGATATTTGCTATTAGACTTGATTCCTTGAAGGGAGAGAAGAAACCATACATAAGGGTAAATGTACTGTGATTGGCGTTCTTTTTTTATCATTGCATTTACGCATCATCGTTATGTACGTATTGTATTATCGGAGAGGAAAACGGAAATGGTTGAGGGGCAAATGACGGCATAGCGGAGGATGGAGGGGTTGCTCTTGGCTTTGGTGGGGTAATTGAAGCATCAATAGCTGATCTCTCGGAATCGTCATCATCATCTTATCATCTTCACCTTTACACACTCTCTGAAGCACAGCAGATCCTCTTTGGAGTTGTTAATAACTGGTTTTGTATCCAATTACCACGATACCAACGGCGCGCCATCCTTCACCATGGCGAGCATCACCACCAACGCCTCCATCGCCACTTTTGGCGGCCGCATCCTCAAGCTCTCCCACCAATCCTCCACTACTGGGACTCCCATGAACTTCAACCTCTTTCTCCCCTCCGGAATATCCTCATCTTCTCCCGCTCCTCTGCTCGTCTATCTCTCAGGCCTGACCTGCACGCCCGACAACGTCACCGAAAAGGGCTTCCTCCACGCCCACGCCGCACCCCTCAAACTCGCCCTGCTCTACCCCGACACATCCCCTCGGGGCACAAACCACCCCGGAGAGCACGAAGGATGGGACTTTGGCAGCGCAGCCTCCTTCTATATCGATGCCACACGAGATCCCTGGTCGGAGAACTACAAGATGGAGACGTATCTCACGAAAGAGCTGCCAGAGGTGGTCTTTGGGAATTTCAAGGAACTGGATCCGCTGAGGGTGTCGATTGCAGGACATTCTATGGGTGGACATGGTGCGCTGACGCTGTATTTGAAGAATCCCGGAAAGTACAAGAGCGTGAGTGCCTGGGCACCGATTTCAAACCCGACCCAGTGTCCCTGGGGAGAGAAGGCGTTTTCGGGGTACCTTGGTGATGATAGGGAGGAGTGGAAGAAGCATGATGCTACGGAACTAGTCAAGCACTGGAAGAACGGGCCATTGAATTGCTTAATTGATGTGGTAAGTTCGTGCTACCTCGGACATGAGCTTATGGGTACTAAACAAGCATGGGTAGGGAACGGCGGACAACTTCTACAAGCAGAGGCAGCTCCTCCCGGAGAACTTTTTGGACGCCGTAAAGGCTACTGGTATTGAAGGCCTGAATCTCCGATACCAAGATGTGCGTTTCCACCTCTAGATTCTCGACTGGATATGAGAGACTGACTTTCTTGTACTAGGGCTACGACCACTCCTACTTCTTCATCTCGACCTTTGGCGAGGACCATGTGAAGCACGCGGCCAAACATCTTGGTCTCTTGTAATTATCCAAATAACAGAATGAAATATGAACGAAAGCCAGATTGATGATGATGAAAACTTACCACATGAGCTTAGTCCTGACTCAATACTAATACTGAAGAGCAACACAGAAGGGTGTATAGAGTTATCAAGGGAGAGTTCCCATGAGCAATTTATTAAACTCTGGCCATACTCGAGGTGCTAGATACACCAACCTCCATTTTAAACAACTCGCAACGTTCCGTTGCTGTTCGTGATCCTCTCATCCAAGATAATTGAGCTCGTCACCCAATCTCCATCACGGCGGAGTTCAGCCTCCAGCCTCTGTCCGCCGTCAACAAGGCGCACATTCCGCGCCGAAGCGCCAAAGTTGCCTCCGCCACTGCTGCGGTTACCGCCACCACCAGGAATCTGGAGGACCTGGCCAGGGTAGATCAGATCAGGGTTGTTGATGCCATTATGCCTGGCGATTTCCTCGAACGAGCACCCGTGGGTCGAAGCGATACCGCGGAGCGTGTCGCCCTGCTGGACCGTGACGCTCTGAGAGCCGCCGCTGCTAGAGCCTCCAGAAGTGGCCCAGCGGAAGCTGCCGCGGTCGTTTTCGAGGATCTGGTTCAGGCTGAGGGTGCTGGACTGGTAGGACCCGTCGCCTCGCTTGCACGATGCGCGGAGGTTGTACTCGCCACTGGCATCAAGCTCAATGTCGCGGGAGGAAGCACTGAAGCCACCGGCATAGTGACCGCCGCGTGGCGCCGACTCGCGGTTGCGAGAGCGGCTACGAGAGCGGCTGCGGGAGCGACTGTTGCGGCGCTGGGGAGGGCGGTTGCGCTGCTCCTCCTCTCGTCGTTTCTCGTCTTCTCTCCTCCTCTCCTCCTCCTCCTTCTTCCTCTTCTCCTCTTCCTTTCGCTCATCTCGGTCGTCCTTCCAGTCGGATGCCGCATCCTGCATCTTGTGTCCGGCGAAGGCACCGGCAAGAGCGCCGACGACGGCACTCGTCTTGCTGTGGCCGGTCGCCTTGCCGCCGATCTTGTGGCCGCCGAAGGCTCCGGCCGCACCGCCAGCCAATGCACCCATTATGCCTCGGTCGCCGTCGCCTTCGCCTTCGCCGCCGTCGTTACGCTGGGCGTCATACTGGCCTTGAGGGTTCTGCCCGTACGACTGGTTTTGGTTTTGGTACTGCTGCTGCTGTTGCTGCTGCTGTTGCTGCTGCTGGTACTGCTGATTTCCGTCGTTGTAGAAGGAATCGGCCTGCCCACCAGCACCTGGTTGGGAGTATTGGTTGTCGTTGCGTTGGTAGTTGTAGCCGCTCATGGTGTTCGATATAGACGATCGAAATTGTCGGTGGATTGTAATGTCAGGAGATGTAGAGAGGGGGAAATGGAGAAGAAGCCGAGCAGAACACCCAACGTGTTATCAACAAAACCTTTTATAACCCAACCTGAAGCAGGCCACCCATCATGAGCTCACGCCACCAACTCACCTCCACCTCCACCTGCACCTCCACCTCCCACGCGTTCGACAGTAGTCAGTGGCTTAGAGCGCTGCGCCATTCGTACCCGCCGCTTCCAAACCAATCAAGCAGATTGAAGACTATTGGTCTGAGACGCAGAGGCCCCGTTAGTGCGACGTGGCAGGGGCCCTACAAAAGCTGCCACGTATGTACAATCAGCTGGTAACTCGTTCAAGGTGTCCGTCCAGCTTGCTTGCTGCTGGTTGTCGACAGGCTTCCCCTCTCTGTTGGGTTGGGCTCTTGATGCCCGGTTTTGCGCGGCCCGGGCCTACGGAGTCGATGTCCTTGCTTAGTCATCAGACACTCCATACTCCTACTACCCGGTAAAGCTCGTAACCCCTTAAAATACTCCATAATTATGAATAATACCGAATGCTAATTTATCAAATGAATCCCCTTTTTACTATGAGTACTTCGTATGTACTCCGTAATAGTATTTACTCGTATTGACTTAATTTTATGTTTATTATTAGCATCTGATGGAGTTGTTAGCTTGACTAGCAACCTTGTCCGACGACTAGATAAATGGCCAATCACATGCAGATGCGCAGATGTCTCTCAGCAAATATCAGCCACACTTCACTTCTGCTGGCCTGATAGGTTTGGCAAAGCTACATGTACTGGCAAAAGATAGACGGCTTATTGCGGGGTACAAAGATCCGGATTCTCGGTAACATAGCCACCTCCAACAATCAGTCAAGACCGAGATCAGAGAATTCTATAGGATCCTCATAGAACTTCCTGCACAGCATCTCCTGCATACCCTGATGCTACCATACTCGTAATCGTGATCATCCTCAGCACCTGTGACGCAGCCCAACAGTCTATGTGAGGCAGTGGCCGGCCAGAGGGAAGCAACACATGACATCGTGGTGGACATGGCGGTTTTAACCACGTACTCGCGACGGAATTACATTCACTCAAGAAGAGAGATGAAAACGAAAAATGGCTATCAAAACTTTTGAGATTGCTACCTAGTACGATTCCACCTAGACCCCCAGTAATCTGATCAAGGCATATTGTGATTCGTACCTGCTATTCCACTCTGACCAATATCTTGTCATAAAGATATTAGAATGGGAGACAGCTGCGCAAAGGGAACCCCTGCCATTAGCTGGTTGCAGGCTTCGCTGAATCGTCCCCCGAAGTCGATGCTTCTACTGGTTCGAGGTCTGCCATGATAACCGCCGAGGAATAGTAGGTGCCATGGCTGGCCTCATTGCCGTACTAAGATACAGTCAGCTTGAGATTCTGGTCTAGTAGTATGGGTGGTCCCTACCGTAATGTAGCCGATGGAGAACTCCTTGGCGGTATTCTCATCCGGAGCATGATTGAGCCACGTCACATTCCCGCTGAAATACAGTTTTTCCGTTTTTTTTGCGTGCCTTCTCCGTCCATTCTCGTCGACATAGAGGGTATACGTGACATTCGCGATTTCCTCTGGATGTGTGATTCTATGGTCATAATAACTGTCTTCAAACTTTGGTTTTCTCAGAGGCTTGGTGAACACTGCGCTGGTGGTGTAGTTGAACGGGTCCTTGATTTCGGCCGGCTTGTGGAGATATGTGGCCGATTCCTCATAGTCCTTCATGTCGATCACAGCGGTAACTTGAGCATTGCCAACAATTCGCCTGAGTGCCTGATAGACAACCATATCGAGGCCCTTGAGAGTAAGATGAAGGTTTTCCACGCTGCAATTGGCAGTATGTGGATAGGCGTGAGTACAAGTAAAGCCAACCTTGCGACCTGCCGATGCCCATCAGATAAGTTTCCGAGGCAATAAAATAGTTTTTATCTTGAAGGCACTTACTTTTGGATAGCATGCCAGGGCTCTTCAAAAATTCTCGAAGGGCTGCATAGAAAGAAAGGGAATCCTGGTCCAACACGTCAAGACGATCCGCCATAGAGGCGGGGCCGTAAGGGATCCAGAAAAGGTTATAAGCCAGCGTGATTCGGTTTCCTTGAGTGACTTCATAGACCTCGTGCTCGCAATTAGAGAAGAAAGCCGCCCAGTGTATAGTGGGAGAGGACCCCTCGGATGACCAGTCAAAGAAGACTTCCTGGCCCGCATGTCGGACGGCAAGTTGACCACCTAAAAAGAATATTAGGGGGCTGCTATAATCCAGATTTTGCCAGCTTACCTTGATGGGGGTGTGGGAACGAAACGACGAGAGAGCCCATCTGTTTATCGGAACGCGGCGTGTCCACATGCGATTTAAATTTGCCAGATGGAGCCGAGTATACCTATTTTTACTGTCAGAATCCTTCTCGCTCCATCACACACATATCCAATGGATGAAGAGCTGTAACTTACGTTCAGCTTGTATAGCTTAGCCTTAATGCCCGGAAGCCGGGATGAGGGCTTGTGTGATCGCGTCCATCACGCTGTGCTCATAAGGATTGAAGCTGGTAGAAAAGTTTGCCTCATTCAATCTACCAGCCTTACGATATTGTTCATCCAAGATGTCCTCGTTGCCTCTCCCAAAGGTGGCTGGCTGACCATCCTTGAGAAGCTGATCGAAAGCCGCTTGCGAGCTTCCCTCTTCAGTATTCATGGGCAGAGTGACCTCGCGGCCTTGATCCCACGCGCCGCTCCTGTTCCACCGGATCATGACTGGGCGATCGGTGATCTTACCGTCGATGGTGAAGACATCTTTGTTCGCACGAGCAGCTAGTGCGGAACGAACCTCTTTGAGAAGATCTTGAGCCTCTGTCTCAAGAGGGCTCACAGGACGTGCAGAAGGCGGGGCCGGGCCTTTGGCGTTGTAGGACATGGTTGATGTGAAGGTCGAAGTGAAGATCGAGAACAATTTGATTGGAAGGCTTGCGTGTGTAAGAATGAAGCTCAGCCCGCATCTCAACGGGGTGCTTGACCCAAATATATAGAGAGGATCAGAGGGACTCATTCATTCTGGCTGTCATAACATTAAACTTAGACTTCTCATTTAGGGGTGTCAACTGCATATGTTCGTAGGCAACCGGTCCAATTGTTGGTTGGACAGTGGGCACATTTCAGGCAGCAGTACTCAGTGCCGCCGCCAAAAAGTAATTTCATCAGATACCCTTCGACGATTTATATCGATCTTAATCCCATATGTCAGTCCAGCGTTACAAAAATACAGCGTATATCGCCAGCCACTCACACACAGATCATGTACTTTTTCACGCGCGCCGTTCAATTGATGTTTTTTGGCTCCCCGCGGCGTGTAACGCAAACAACTTACACCGCTACTTAGTCCTCCGAGAAATGCTTCTGGTGAATTAGAGCAAATTACATGAATATTCTGGAGATTAATGACGAGTACGGATCACAATGAAAATCATAGGAGGAGGTGTTGACGGCCAGCCTCGGCTATGACTGGACCGGGTCCATTTAGTACATGGGCTAAATTTAGTCTCCGATGCGAATTAACTTCTACATTGGGGCAAAGTGCTTATACTTCACTCTCCCATTGACGCCCTGAAAGCTTGAAGCGGCTATTGATGGAGATCTGATTTGTGCCGACTGGACTGCGCCCTGACATTGACATAGTACTATTGACATGCAGGGATCCGTCCTGGGAATTAGACCTTAAAAAGCCGGTCCCCCACGTTGAAAGACTATTCACGACGAGGATAGTAATAGGGGGATCCTTAATCCTGTTGATATCGCAATTTCTAAGCTGACATTGGCGCTCATTCACAATCGTCCACGTGCAGCTTCCTGGGACTATACCGCGTGGTTTAACGCCTATTATTATTATTACTATTATTATCGTCACCACCATCACCGCAACAATGTCTGTAATGCGCGATCCCGGCGAGCTATCGCTCAGCACGCTCCTCTCTACCATGACTACAATTCTACATCCTTCTACCTACGTCTTCGCCACCCTTCGCGATGAGGCCGTTCTCCCACCGCTGTCAGAGCTGCAGCTCCTCTTCCGCGAGACAGAAGGCATCACGATCATCGTTACCCGGGCCTACGCCGAGGAGCATGGGGTTGACTACTTCTTCCCCTGCCGCATGATCACGCTTAACGTCACATCTAGCCTTGAGGCTGTTGGCTTCCTGGCTGTCCTGACGACCGAGCTGGCCAAGAAGAAAATGGGCGTTAACCCTGTCAGCGGCTTCTATCACGACCACTTATTCGTACCCGAGGGGAGGGAGGAGGAGGCCGTGAAGGTGTTGGAGGCGCTGGCAAAGGATAAGACTAAGGAGCTGGAGCAGGGAAGTATATAGGGAGAACTAAGAAGGGAGCCATTGTTGTATGAATGCATCAATTATCTTGAGCGCCGTGATCTGAGCCTCAGACCCGTGGTGACAAAATAAACGCTTACTTTTCTGTGTCGAAAGGAGTTAATTGAATCGATAGATGAGCAGAAACAAGCTAGGAGCATCCTGTATGTAGACAACCTGAAAGTAGAACATTCTGAATAATGACTATACCTCGATGCAAACATATGAGTAGCAACTAATAATTACCATCGCACTATGTCCATTAGCATCATCCGAAATTTCCCATTCATATTGTTCCAAAATACCTCCAGGCCTATGGCCTAGATTCCAATCCGTTCGATCATAAACGTGGATCATCCAAGCTAGATCCAGGGGAGAACCCTCACGTCAGAAAGCCCGCTATGCTTGTACTGTAACACGTTTAGAAGACACGGAGATTGAGAAAGTCGGGAGGAAAAAATGGTAGGAGTCGCAAATCTCATAGTTTTCCCAATGCCTATGGCCTTTCTCCTTCCTAGTCTGTTTTACAGCCTCACCCAATACCGCACTCTGAGTCGGTGCTGCGTTAACATGAGTAGCACCTGAGCAATATCTGAATTGTGCCTATGTCGGGCAAACCACAACAACACCTGCATACATATTCCATTCAGCTTGCAGCTCAGAAAGCCTCTGTGGGGTAGAATCAATAGTGCGTCGATAGCTGGAATTTCAGCTGGTGAATTACATGCGGATTTTAATAATATTCCTTCAGCTTTCCCAATATAGACTGACTGAGGGGCAAAAAGGCTGCATGCACCAGACTGCATTTTCCAATAGCATTTGTTGATCGTTCATTGCATTTCCTGCCACTCTCCAGTAAATAATTACTTATCCAGGGACCTTTATGGTCATCGCGCACGGTCTCTTCTCATTAACTTTTCCTATCATCTGGTCAACAACGTCAACACTTGCAACGCAGTTGATGTTCACAATGTCGGAAACTCCTCGGCCTATCCCAAAGCGTATTATTATATGCTGCGATGGCACGTGGCAGTCTGCCGTTTCAGGAGAGAAAAACAGCCCTTCAAACGTCACGAGACTGGCCCGCTGTCTGAACCGCGTCGCTGTCGAAGATGGCAAGACTTGGCAGCAGATTGTGTGGTACGACAGCGGTGTTGGAACGACATCGAGCTGGCTCGGGAAGAAACAAGAGGGCGCCATTGGTGCCGGTCTCGAAGGAAACATCATTGAAGCGTACAACTTTGTTGCGCTCAACTGAACACCAGGAGATCAAGTGCTCTGTTTCGGCTTTTCACGGGGTGCCTACACTGCGAGGTCGATTGCCGGGCTGATCTCGGACATTGGTATCTGCGAGCCGAGAAGATTGCATGATTTCTACGAAATCTGGGAGCTATACAAGGCTAATTACTCGGGCGAGAGGTTCCATGGAAGCAAGGCATGGTTTGACTACCTCGACGGCATACCAGCAGATGATGAGCACCAGCCTGATGACTTTGGCTACAAAAACATGAACTTTGTCTGGAAGAAACAGCCAAGAGGTGATTGGGCAATCAGCCCAGAGTCAAGAGAGATTGAAGTCGTGGGAGTATATGATACGGTTGGCGCCTTGGGCTTGCCAGACTTGCACGGGGTCAGGTTGGGTTGGGGGCCAGACAAGTACGGCTTCCACAATGTGAAGCTAAACCCAAGTGAGTACATGTACACACACGATAGCATATTGTATTTCTTTTCTAACAGCCTTTGCAGATATCAAACGTGCCTATCATGCACTTGCTCTAGATGAGCACCGTGAAGCATTTTCGCCCACGCTTTGGCACTTGCCGGACGAGGCGATGATAGAGGAGGGAGATCTAGAGAAGCATCAAAGACGAGTCGACGAGGCATGCAACAATTGGTACCTCGTAGCTTACGATAAGAAAGTTCCTCTAGAAGAGAGACAACGGCTCAAGATTCTGTACGATGAAGCCCGCCGGGATTTGTGCCGCCTGCAGGAGAACAGCAAGCCTAGATCTGAACTCCGTCAGGAGTGGTTCCCAGGCATGCACATCAACATTGGCGGCGGTTCCAGCGACACACTGAAGAACAAGGGTGACCTTGAAGGTAATATCTCGTCCCAGCTCTATTGCTGATAAAGCGTTAATGTTCGGTAGAAATGGCCAACATCACGTTCGCGTGGATGCTCGACCAAATTAGTCCCTACGTCTCCATCAACGAGACTGTCGTCTACCGAGACTCACGATACCGCCAGAACCATATCGATGATCTCAACGAGCAATATCGCAAATATGACGAACAAGTGACTAAGGGGAAGGAAGAAGCTGCGAAGAGAAGCTGGGCTCAATGGGCTGGTCGTACGTTGGGTTCGTATGCCAATACCGTACTGCACCCCCTGACGAGGCCTGAGAAACCCAACACTCTTCGTCGCGACTTTGGCTGGGGCACAGGCACTATCGTCGACAGCTACGAAATGATGTATTGGCCAAATGGCTCTAAGCCTAGAACACCGGGAGCGTACGCAAAGGATATGAAGCATACCGCTCTAGGAGAGACCAAGGAAGAAATCCATCCAACGGTCGGATACCGATACAAGATGTTTCAAAAATTTCCAAAGGAACGCCAATACAGTCCCATAGGTCTTGGAAAGGGCAAGTATGAGAGACGGCAGAACACCAAGGGAGAGTGGGAGTATGTGCTTGGCGATGTGGTTTTGCCAGAGTATAAAATGCCGGCGAAGATTAAGAAACGAGAGCCTACTTTTGAGAGATTTGCTCTTTCACTAGCATGGGAGAAGACAGACGTTTATATTAAAAATCTTGATAAAGAGAATGGCATTCATGAGGAGGACTTTGAATAAGCAGAATGTCATTTGCCTATCCATATAATTCAATTGCTCATCCGAGAATCAAGTCGATGTCCTCTCGCTCCTGAATCTCCCACAAATTCTTCTCCACGCGCCCCGAGGCTTTGCGGTATGCAACGCCATCTATCCACTCAATCCACAGCACGTGGTAATATGCATACATTTCGCCATCTTTTGGCGTCTCCTCATGATCCCATTCATCTAACACCTGATACGTTAGCCATTGGCGAGCGTCCCTCGGGACACGACCCAAGGCAACTTCAACCAGCTCCATTTCTTGTCCCACCAAGTCTCTACTATTGTTCTCATCGAATCTTAGTGGCCTTTCTTGGAGTCGCATGGCGCCAATCCAAGCTGATGCCTTGTCTCGAAGTAAAATGGTCGTTACACCCACCACGTATCGTGGCGTAATGACTTCGCCGACATATAGAAATGGTCGTTTTGTCTGACACGAAATGAATGGTGCGGAGACTGGCTTTTTAGGGGTTTGCAATGGACCGGGTAGGGGAACAGGGTACCAAAATTCTGACTCAGGCTCTGAGTCGTGCTTATAAAAGTACCTTGGTGAGTTATCGAATTCCGGTGGTGAAAACGTGAACCTCTCTGAAGGAGCCTCAGAATCAACACTGTATCTGGTCCAGGCAGGAGGACAAGGGCTCTTTCTTCCTTCAACGGCATATTTCTGCCTGTACTCAAACCAAGAGTTCCGAATGGGAATCTCAGGAGCCTCTAAACTTTCTTTCCAATGCCACTGGACGAGGGGCGTGATTCTGTCAAAGTACCTGGCACCCTCCCTAGACTTTCCATATCTGATAAAGTCCAGCGCCGGATGGAATGAAATTAGAGACAGCGCGCCTTTCCAGCCTATCCAGCTCCAACTGGGAAGACAGATGTTCGTACCAGACCCCTTTGCCCTTCGGCGAGTCAGTGTGTCACGGGACTCCCAAAGGATCGCTATGTGGAACATGGCAACAGGCAGGCCGGAGATGAAGCTGCCATGGAAGCTTGTTGCGAAGGCATTGAGGATGCTGGCAAATCCACCAAGTGCACCCTCTGGATCAGTCAAGTCTCTCCTGTTGTACAAACCAATCATGTTCCACAACACAGATGGGTCCGGGATCGCACTTGACAGTGCTGCTCGCACATCAGCGGCGGCGTTAGTTTGTTCACCATTTTTCTCACCCACCTCACCCCAGATATCAATTTTGCAAACCCACCTGACCCAGCCCCCCTAGAAGAAGAGCTGTCTCTGGGAAAACACATCTTCTTGGTATGTCCATCCACGTGTAGCCCATTTTTTATTCCTCGGATGCATGATGCACTCGACAACTTGAACGCCGGGCCGAAATGTATGGATTACCTGGGTCGCACACCGTGACTCAGTGAGGCCGCTAAGTCCTGGTAGACCGCTATCCGCGTCGATGCCGTCTGAAGCAGTGATTATTATGAATGCATTGGAATATATGGACATCATCTTGTTAATCTCTGCATCCTTGTGCACCGGATCATCTTGAACGATACATAGGGAATCTACCCAGAGGTATCGTTCACCAAGTCGTTCAACACAGTTCATCCCATCCCGCACTGTCCTTGGTATGGGAACACTGGTTCTTCCATTGAAGAATGCTGATGGCTTCTGCAACTGAATAATATTATCGAGTCGAGCCATAAATGTGGATGTTCCTCCCCAAACATAGCTTAGAGCTACGTATCGATCAAGCTGAGATGGTCGCACGAGACATTTGCGCCAGACATCGATGAGCCATGTGGGCCGGACATCATGGCCGTATGATGTTCGTGTCTGATCAGAGCCGCAAGTATCGCCGTGTGAAGAAAGGCACTTTGCTTTTCATTGTCTGAGAAGGCTGTGATCAATCCAGAGAGGATTCACGAGTCGTGCAGTGCCATGTCGTTGAGATTTTGTATCTTTACGAAGCAGGTAAAGTCTCCCTGATATAAATTGTTCAGGCTTTCCGAAGCTTTTGAGGTCGGCATGAATCTCGAGGTGGTCCCATCCAGTGAATGCCAACACTGCGATTGTAACTTCATCAGCAGCACTAGTTGTGAGATGGTCTTTTAAGATTGATGCAATAAACTTGGGGTGGTATGGACATTGAGACTCCAGGACTTGCTTCCAGTTGTCGATGGTGACATGATTCCTAGTATCTCCCCGGATCTCGACTGGAGCTTGGAGCAAACTGAGCAACTTTTCACAAATCTCACACGGCTGGAATTGTTACTCAATATTACGCCCCAGATTCAAAGATGGTTCTAAATGACATACCTGCTGTGGTAGCGAGCCGCGATTTGAAGGCTGCCGCCTGACGGAGAGGTGGCTCGTTGGGACGTCTGGCATGGTAGATCACACCCTTCTTTCCATTCAGAATCGCCGGTTTGTCTTGATGACGGATGTAATCGAGATGTATCTAGATACTACTATAATAAGTTCTTAGTGCATAACGGCCCGTTCCTGGCGTCTCCACGCAGATATGACGATTGATAAAGAGGGGCGAAAGAGGGGCAAACATGTTCGAATTACTACGACTATCTAGTATCTAGGTAGTATCATCAACTCCAAGCTGAGCGTAGAATAGCGGGGGAAACGGCTACCGATCACATGACGATTTGGTCTGACAGTGTTCACAGCTCTAGCTAGCGAGATCCGGTCTGATCCCTTTCAAGCAAGTCAAGTCTCAGTTCCATTTAAATCTCGCCCCTCTTTATAAACGCTTTCAAAGCCTTTTTACTGCCCCATTTAATAATCGTTTCGAATAGCACAGTAATTAAAGGCCAATACTAGTCTGGTTAGGCCAAGATCCACCACCTTTTCGATAAAGCCCTTTTCTCCTTTAAGTTTTGCCCTTGTAGCCCGAAAGAAATTCTTCAAGCTTAGTCAAACTTAAGACTGCCTCATGATTATCAAATGGTGAGATCGAATCCAGCGCTGCAGCCAAGTAATTTGGCCGATAGTAGTCTATACGCAGAGCCGGAGCCGATATACAGAGAAGCGGCTATGCGTTTGTGAAGTTGAATGTTAAAATTGGAATTGCATTATATATACATGATTGAGAGATAGAAAAGAGGTCAAAGATTTTGTCTTCCAACCGTCAAAGACAGAAAATCTTGGAGATATGTACAGCCACTAGGTTAGACCACCTTTATGTAGTAGTTGCGAGGCATTTTATTCAGATATCCCCATCATGGACTATGAATACCCTCTTAGGCAGCATACTAACTAACCTTACAATGGTCTCTAGCTGTTCTCGTTTCGTGCCTTGGTGTTTCTTGAGCGTATCGACCACATCCGGAAATGTCTTCCACACCTCAATGTACTTATGGTTCGTATGTTGATCTGTGCCGATTGACCTCATGGCAGACTCCATTTGTTCACGACGTCGAATGTTGGTCAGGTCAGTTCTGCCGATGGCGACGGTTGGATGATCCTGCTTCGTGGCTTCGGTGTGCAAGACACTTAGCCTGACGCACTCGATAATCAGCGCGGCCAAGCCAGCAGCAAGGGCGGTTGCTACGGAGCTCCCTGAGTGGGCTTCAAAGCGTTGCAATTCTTGACTATTGGTGTCTTCCGGGGGGTCAATAACCAAGTTGTGGCTGGGAAAGATGAAGCTCAGCCCGGGTCCGTCGCTAACATTGTCGATCATAGCGACAGAGGATCCAAATCTAATCTCCGCCAGTCAAGTATCTCGGCACACTAAGTATATCAATTAGGTCCAGATCTACTTATCTAATAGGTGGAAAGCATCCGAATTACTTACAAACGATTTGAGTGATTCTTCAATGGCTTCATCGCTGTGTGATGGAGTTTTTAGATCATCAACAATAACCTACATATTTGTTAGCGCCATGGAACTTAGCCATGGGTAGGCTGGAGTATCCGTAAGAGCTTCGTACTTTGATAATGCGCTTGACATATCTATCCTTGAGCCAGTTGAAAAAGAAGACCAGATCTTGTGAAGATTTTCAGACATGCTTGTAGTACTTGGAACCGGTGGGGTTCGACCTACTGTTCGACCCTGACATCGAGTGGCCGGGACCTTCTCATTATCCTCCAACTCGATTTGTGGAAATGCGACATACTGAAGTACATTGTTGAACTTGAGAGGGTTGAAATAATCTTTGAAATCTTTCTTGCTCATCTTTCTGGCGGGCCCAAAGTCAAACCAAAGTTCTTCATCTACATAGAGCTGTCAGATGGCTTGTGCATAGATTTACCCTCACGAAGCACAAGTAATTGAAGAAAAGGCCACATACCCTCCTCTGGCACGCGTAAATAACGGAAAACATGCTCTTCTCGTTGAGTGCGCAGAAAAAAAAGTTTGAGTAGTTCTGTGTATTGCAGTATCCTCAGGCTGCACCGAAGCCGTTTCATTGATTCTTGAGGCCGGTGGCGACGTTAATCTTCTCGATGAGTATGGCCGATCGCTTCTTAGCCTTGCTATGTCAAAAGAAAGCAAGTCGCTAGTCTGGACGGTTCTAGAGTACTACCCAGCTCTAGACGTGAGAGTCACGGATAAGAATATAGCACTTCATCGTATTTCCGCCGAAACCCCCGTGGCATCGATTCGGCTAGTGGTCAATGCTGGGGGCGACATAACGGCAGCCAACAAGGCTTGGGAAACACCTCTGACTCGCGCAATCACAGCACACAACGCGGAAGCTGTGAGATATATGCTGACCAAGAAATCCATTGTTGAGACTTTGAATCGTATTGCTTTCCACGACGTCGGTACAGCTCTCCACGTTGCGTGCCAAAGAAGCACGCTGGAGATTGTTGAAATGCTCATTTCCAAAGGATCGAAAGTCAATCTGGGTTTTGCAGGAATTTATGCCACTCCATTAATGGCGGCGACGATAAATAAAGCCGCGGTCGCCGTAAAGGAGCAAATCATCCGGAAACTTCTCGAAGAAGGAGCTGATCCAACTATTTCGGCCGGCCTACTCGGATATCCAATCATCTCAGCTGCCTTAAGCTTTCCAGCTCATCTAATCGGATTGCTGATCGACCATAAGGTGTCCGTCGATGTCCAAGATCACTTTGGTCGGAAACCAGTCCATCTCGCTTGTTACAAATTCCCTTGAGGTTTTGAACATCCTCAAAATCCCTAATTCCGATTTTGCTGCCAAGGACAAACTTGAACGCGTTCCCATTCACTATGCAGTATTGAGTGGACAGGTTGACCTTGTGGAGGAGGTTTTGGTGCGCTCTGAGCAAATTGGGATCACGGTTGATGAGAAAGATAGTGATGGCTGGACACCATTGCTTTGGGCATCTCATACCTCGCACATTTGGATGTGGGAGAGTCGGAGAGTCCCATCACACGAAGATGTGATTAGTTTCTTGCTCGACAAAAGTGCCAAGACTGAAGTTTCTGGCCGTGGTATATACGGGAACTGGACTGCGCTAGATATCTCACATTATCACAACGCTTACAGGTATGTCAATCCTATAACGCTACACCCCATTCACTTATCTAGACCTCATACACTCAGACGAAACAATAAAATGCAACCAAGTTGCTTCTTGTTAAAAGTTTATGCATGGATATATTGTAACTGACATCTGATGTGCTATAGCATCACCAGCCAAATCAAGACGAAGGGCCGATCAAGACTTTTTTTAACCTCAAAACGAGGAAAGAAGGGGGTGTTAGCAGCTCGTGCCTGTAACTTTTGCCTTCTTCAGATAACTGGGATATATTTTCAGTCTTCCCATTACTTT
Organism: Mycogone perniciosa; assembly: GCA_025331125.1. Taxonomy (NCBI): domain Eukaryota; kingdom Fungi; phylum Ascomycota; class Sordariomycetes; order Hypocreales; family Hypocreaceae; genus Mycogone; species Mycogone perniciosa. The sequence goes on from JAOALB010000265.1 coordinate 43,051, forward strand.
GATCCAGTATTTCGCTTTAAATGCTACAGATCTACGTCATTCCCCTTCCCTCAGAATGGGTTTGACGACTGTGGTGATGACAGGGATTCGGAAATGTCAACCTCAGTAACGGATTATTCCACATCACGGCACATTCCACAACATGACATATTCCTTCATTCCAACGCACATTCCTTAATTCCCAACTAGCTTGCAATAACAGCCGGATCCGTAAGTCAATGACGAT